>JALDNG010003355.1:0-27831 GCA_024349245.1 Neodontobutis hainanensis | reverse complement strand
CCGCGACATTCACTTCACACCAGTGGGTCTTAATAGAGAACATTCTCTCTTCTTGCCCCTTTGAGCAGCTAACTAATTACATTTACTTACATTTAGTCATTTAGCAGACGCTTTTATCCAAAGCGACTTACAAGTGAGGAAAACAATGGAAGCAATTTCAACAACACAAGGTAACAAAAAGCATAAGTGCACAAAAACTAGTCAGTTAAAAACCTAGCACAGTATTCAAAGCTAAGAATAAGGATTTTTTTATTTATTTTTTTTTAATAAGAAAAGAAATCGATATAAAGGAAGTAGAATTTAGGTGAATCAGTCAGGTGTTTATGGAAGAGATGTGTTTTCAAGCGTTTTTAAAGATGGCTACAGAATCTGCTGATCTTGTAGCAGCAGGTAGATCATCCCTAGCCTGGCTCCGCCCTCCTACGTACTTCCGCTCAATTTCATTTCGCTTTAGTACTTAGTCTGGGATCGCTGTATATTCTTAGGCTTCCAGAAATCAATTTTTTGTAGGACCAATCAGCGAACAGAGGGAGTGACTTGTTGTTTCCAGTCGGTTTCGCGCATGACATACGTCACGACCACACGTTAGCGATTGGCTATGGCAGATCCTGAGTGACTCTGGGCAGATCCAATAGTTTTAAACTTCAACAGAGTTCCCGCATACAAGGAAGTAAACGCTTGTCAATGGAGCGAGGCCAGACTCTCTGTACAAATGAAATGTACGAGAGTCTGGTAGAACCAGGCTAGATCATCCCACCAATGTGGAACAGATCCAGAGAAAGTGCGTGAGAGTGATTTTTTTTTTTTTTTTTTTCCTTTTTGGGATGGTACCACCAGACGTTGTTCATTAGCAGAGCGCAGGGATCTGGTAGGAACATAGGTCTGTATCAGTGAGTGAAGATATGAGGGGGCAGAGCCAGTGGTGGTCTTGTAGGCCAAGAGCATGGCTTTGCAGGCATCAACCGGGAGCCAGTGTAACCTAGTGAAGAGAGGAGTTACGTGCACTCTCTTCGGTTCTTTAAAGACCACTCTTGCCGCTGCATTCTGAGTCAGGTGCAGAGGTTTGGTTGTGCAGGCAGGGAGTCCAGCCAGTAGAGCATTGCAATAATCCAGTTTGGACAAGACAAGAGCCTGGACTAGGATTTGCGTAGAGTGCTCTGATAGGAAAGGTCTAATTTTCCTAATGTTTTAGAGGATGAATCTACAAGACCTAGTGGTGCTGGCAACATGACTTGTGAAGTTTAGTTGATCATCAATTACCACACCCAGATTTCTGGCAGTGCTGGACAGTGTAATGGTTGATGAGCCTAGTTGAATGGAGAGGTTGTGGCGGATCTTTGGGTTGGCCGGAATCACTAGCAGTTCTGTTTTTTGCAAGGTTCAGCTGCAGGTGATGGTCCTTCATCCAAAGTGAGATGTCACTCAGGCACGCCGAGACACGAGCAGAGACCGTCGGAGAACTAATGAGATCAGCTCCTCTGATGCATATGTAGCTGACGTTATTCCATTAATCGCAGCACTAAGGCGACTCCTAAGCAATAAGGTTGAGACGGACCACGGAGTGAAAACAATAAAAAAAGTCAGTGCACGTTTCACTCAGATCTCTGAGATCTATTCAGATGTTTTGAATATATCATAATATTTGTGAATCAGAATCAGTGTGAATGGAGGTGGCAACTATGTGAGTAGAGTGAATAGAAGTGTGTGTATACCCCTCCTAAAAAGTATTATGATCACTAATGTTTTGTTTGTTTTGCTTATTTGTTTATCTGTCTATTAACTGTTTTTGACAGGGCTGTGCAATTAATCAAAATATCAAACTTGATTCCCAACAGTCACAAAACCAATGTAATTGATAAAAAAACATTTTTAGTCACTTTTTTTTGGCTGTTATTTTGGCCTGAACACATTTTATAATGTGTTCAGGCCAAAATTTTATAACACATGTTTTATAACACATGTGCAAGATTTGAAACAGGACAGTGTCTGCATCGCATGTCAACACTTGTTTTCCACAAGATTGTGGAAGTGCAGTACTTGCAGTAATCTTATTGATCTTATCTATTATTTATTGTTGTTTGTTTATTGTTTATTTATTTATTTATTTTTTTAAGCTATTTAATCTTACATTTAAATATTTTATTTATTTTTAAAGAAACTTCACTGTTTTGTTCAATAAATCTAACATATGTAAATGAGTCAATGATTAATTGTCTAAAATAATTGTAATTTTTGTCAATTCTGGGCTAGAATCATCTAAAAAACGAAGTCCAGATGCTTTCACTCAAACATTTTTTTCAAGATGCCCTGGATGACTGAGAACCTCCACAGACTTCCCAGACAGTCTTGAAATAATGATAATAATAATAATAATAGATAAAATTTATATAGCGCTTTTCAGGAGAAGCAAAGATGCTTTATAAACATAAAATACATACAACAGAATAAACCAAACAACATATTGCAAAGGAGCATGACAGGTTGTAACATTTCTTGAAAAGGTGAGTTTTTAACTGTTTCTTATACGTTTAGAGTGAGTAGGGGTTCGGATTTGTGGAAGGAGGGAGTTCCAGAGGGAATGGGCGGCTAAGGCTTGGTCCCCCAGGGTACGGTGCTTGGATATGGTGACGGGGGTGAGGAGGTTTGAGTCAGAGGATCGGAGACGGCGGGAGGGGCAATGTTGTTGAAGGAAATCTGAGCGGTATAGGGGGCAAGGGTATTGAGGGCTGAAGTTACTGAAGTTACGGCTGAAGTTACTGAAGTTTCTGGAGGTCAGTGGAGGAGAGGCTGTAGAGGAGTCTGTTGCAATAGTCCAGTCTGGAGCTTTTAAAGTTATGGATAAATGTTTTGGCAGCGGAGGTGGAAACAGGGAGGAGGGGGTGACTGTGTGCCCATCGATGAAGAGTAAAATATCCTGGGAGGAGGGATTTGACCAGTTATAATAATTTATTACAGTTTAGCTTGAGAAAATTTGTTGTCATCCAAGGTTTTATTTAATTTAGGCAGTTTGTGAGAGTGGAGACAGTGGATGGGGTAATGTTTTTGTGGAGAGGTATATTTGGGTTTTCACAGCGTAGCAGTGAAAATGAAGCACCAAGCCCTGGGGAACACTATATGTAACAGGGACGGTACAAGATGTGCAGTTGTTGGAGATGTAGTGGAATTTTTCAGAGAGGTAGGATTTAAATCTGGAGAGTGCTGAACCAGTTTTGCCAATGTCGGACTGTAGACGATTGAGGAGGATGGAATGGTCCATGGTGTCAAAGACAGCACTAAGGCTGAGGAGCAGGAGTATGGACAGAAAACCGGAGTCAGAAGCTAAGAGGAGGTCGTTTGTGACTTTGAGAAGGGCAGTTTCAGCCCTGTGGTGAGTGTGAAAGCTGGATTAAAAGATTTTATATAACTGATTGGAGTGTAGATATTTCTTGAGTTAAGAGGCAACAGATTGTTCCAAGATTTTGGAGAGAAAAGGAAGATTTGATATGGGACGGAAATTTTCTGGGTTATCAGGGTCTACGCCGGGTTTTTTGAAAATTGGTGTGAGGGTGGCAAGTTTCAGAATAGAGGGAACAGTACCAGAGGTGAGAGAGCAGTTTATAATGTCCAGGTGTAGTAAGACAGAGGAGATATGATTTGATCAGTGAGGATGGGATGTGGTCCAGGGGGCAGGTGGAGAGTTTAATACCGGAAGGTACTTTGTTTAGTAAGTGGATGGTGACAGGTTGAAGAAGCCGTTGTCAGGAGGACAAAGGCTTGAGGAAGAACTGGCTTCAGGTCGGGGGAATTTTGTCTATTTTAGTCTGAAAGAACAACAGGAAGTTATTGCTTTTCTCTATGATGAATGAATTAGTGATGTTATCCATTGGGTTAAGGAGTTTGTTTATTAGAGAACAGAGTGTATGATACCAGAATAGAATGAAGAATGGGCTTTACTGAGAGCTGTTTTGTACAAGTGGGTGAAGTCTTTGTAGGCTTGAGCATGTACTGTTAGTCCTGTTTTCTTGTATAGGTGTTCCAGTTTTCTGCGTTGTCTTTTGACTCCATGTAGGTCTGAGGTGTACCATGGGGCACAGTGTGTGAATTTAACAGTCTTTGTTTTAACAGAGGCAAGTTGATTGAGGCAACTGGAGAGAGTATTGTTGTATAGTGTTACCTTGTCGTGTGTGGTTGGTTGTTCAGGGAGAATAGATGTAGCTAAAGTGTCAGATATGCAGGTGGAGAGTGAGATTGGACAGAGGGACTTAATATTTCTGAAGATAATGTTACAAATTTGCTTAGATTTGGAGCTGGGTATGTCAGTGTGCATAGTTATGTTAGATGATAGTTAGATGATCTGAAATTGTGAGGTCCAAGTGTGTGATTGTTTTAATATGAAAGCCGGTAGAGCAAACCAAGTCCAGAGAGTGTCCGCAACTGTGAGTAGGAAAATTAGCATGTTGGATGAAGATAAAACAGTTTAGGATGTGCAGGAAGTCTTTTACAGCTGTAGAGTTTGGGGAGTCAATGTGGAAGTTGAAGTGCGTGGATTGGAAGAACCAGAGTGTATGATACCAGAATAGAATGAAAAATGGAAGGACAAACTGAGGATAGGTGTTTAAGAAATTCAGAAAAATCTGACAGGAAGGATTTATTGGTTTTGGGAGGTCGATAGATTATTGCAATTGTTAGGGGATTGGAACCAGGAATTTTAAAAGACAGATGTTCAAAAGATGGAACAGCCGGAATGGAGAGTAGCTGGGGTTTGAGGCTTTACTGGTATATGGCAGCAATTCCTCCACCTCGACCATCAGTGCGAGGCTTGTCCAAGTATAAAAATCCAGTGGGCGGGGCTTGGTTTAATGAGAGGTTGTCCAGTGGTTTTTGTACTTCTCAGCAGTTTGGAGGTGATGTGTAAAAAAAGATACAGCAGAATGTATTTTATTTTATTCTTTGTCTTTCTTTTTCTGTAGGTTTCTAAAAAGGTTGCAGATCTCATCCTGGAGAAACAGCCGGCCTATGTAAAGGTATGCACTGTGTTGGATATGTGTCAGCTGTCTTTGTACCTTTTCCACAGTTCTCTGCATACATTGGTACAGTGGTAATTCAAAACAATAGAATGATTACTTTTTGTCCAAAACGGAGTCAGTTGATTGTGCAGCTGCTGGTAAAACTAACAATACAATCTAATATACTTAAGCCCCTGTTCTACCAAAATCCTACTGAAGAATTCAGACAGATGCACACTACGGTAAAGCTTGCCTTGGTTTCACTAAAACTGCACTAGCATGCATGTAAATAATAAAACAGAGAATAAAAACAAATGTAAAAGTTGAAGGCATGTTCTCGGCACCTGTTGTTTTCCACCTCCCAGCACAAAATTTAATTGAAGCCACCTGAGGAGTCCAGTAGTTGTTAATTAATTAATTTTTATTTGATTGGGACAGTGCATGTTAATGATGGTGAACCCCGAGATATTTACATATTTGTATTATTGTATGTATATTTTTTAAGTGTAGAGCTCAGAGGGTACACAGACACTGCATTGTCAAGGTAAACCAGAGCACAGTGACACTGGAACATAGTATCTTCTTTGCTGTGGGTATTATTTTAAAAGAGCCGCAGACCAACCAGCCAGCCATAGGGCACGACAGTCTGCATTCTGTGTGAAACACATGCTCTCAATAATGGCTGACAGCAGTGTGAGCTAGTGTTGTCAAAAATTTTGATATTTCGATAAATATCGATACTGAAATATATCAAACGATACAATACTCATTTCCCGAAGGATTGATACCAGCTGAGCTTTGTCGCTTTCACTTTCTCTTCTCTCCTTCTCTCTTGACACACACCACACACGTGACTGCAAAGTAGTGGTCACGTGTGTGTCAGATCCCTCTAGCGACACATTTTCAACTCTTTCGACTCTTCTCAATGAGCAGCGCGAACTGCCGTGGGCCCCACCCCCATCCCAAAGCACTCACAGGCGGCCCAGTCCTCGCACAGCAGCCCCTTCCAGCTGCAGTCAGAGCAGGAGTTGTTCACCCCTCAACATCCAGACTGCAAATGAATGGCTCATGTGCGGCAACTTGGCAAGCCACCGCTGGTGGATCCCGCCCTGGCTTACATTCAGCATGCGAAAATCTAAAATGTTCTTTGTCAAAAGCTTGCTAGCATATCATGTCGCAATCTAAACTGTATAGTCAGAAATACTGAAAGGATTGGAAATCAAAGCCTGAATTCCAAGGCTGTTTAAAGCCGTTTATTGGGGATAATACACAGGCATGCTGTCTGTATTGTAAGGCTGATTTTTATGCCAAACTTAGTGATATAAAAAAAACACAAGACAACTCTAAAACACACTCAAAAGTTTGCCTTTTGAGTGTTTTTGAGTTATCTTGTGTTACCTTATGATAGTTCCACCCAAAAAAAACTGCCATGTATGATTTAAAAAAATAAAATAAATAAATAAATAAAATTACTTTACTAAAAAGGCTGAGGCCACCATGGCATTAGCTATTGCTGAACACTGTTCTATGCTGGCATGCAATCACATTGGAGAAGCATGTAGAGCTGCTTTCTCAGACTCCACTGCTGCTACCAATTTCAAAATGCACAGGACAAAGTGCATAGAAATGATTAAATGGTGTTCTAGCACCATATTTTCTCAAAAAGATGGTCACAGATGTGGGTTATCTGCTTCTCTTTAATTTAAATTAAAATAATTTAGTTTGACCGTTTTGATTCCCATTCTTGTGCTTATCACTTAATTGAGATGAAAAATGAGAAGAGCTTTATCTTTAAAATAATAAAATAATAATATTGTGATACCTTTGGTATCGAAAATGGTATAGAATATCAATATTTTTGAAGGTATTGTATCGGTTAGAAATTCCAGTATTGTGACCACACAAGTGTGAGTCAGTCTGAAACTTCGACTGCTACATACAGTTTAGAACACATGTGTCAAATACATGGCCCGTGGGCCACATCCAGCACGCAGAGCAATTATTTCTGGCCCACTACATGATTTCTGTTATTAATGGCCACCCAATATGTTGCCCCCTTCAAAGTACAAGTCCCAACGCAGAAGATACAGCTTGACAATGTTAAAATAGAGTCTGAAGTCACTAATGTTGAGAGTGAGGCTGCTGTGAGACTTGTTCATTCGTGATAAAAGTAGTATCAGAAATGCTGTACTGTTGATATTGTCAAGTGTCAACTGAGCCTTAGCAATAGCTCATGTCCATCCAGAGAGGTCTGTCTGAATTTGACTACGGTTTCAAAAAAGACATTTGCAGTTCAGTTAAACCCACAAAAAACTTGAAATACAGGACTTTTTAACATGCACAATAAGGAAGTACTTGGAGAAAAACTGGGCTGCATGGTTGTATCGCCAGAAGAAAACCATTACTACGCAAATGCCACAATCTAGGTGTGTTAATCCGATTTCTCATAATCAGATATTTGCCATTATGCAATTAAATAAATAAATAAAAATAAAAATCTTCTTATGCTGTTTACCTGATCACTTCAATAATTTAATAACTCTAGTAATCAGATATTGATCAGATTTTTAGTGTGTATGTATGGTTTCTTTTTTGCTGATATGCATGTATACATTTGTTAATGCTATTCACTAGTATTGAAAACCTCACATCAATAAAATACTTGGGAACAGTGTTAACAGCTCTTGTTGCACTTTCTGATCTGAATAAGTGAGCCACTTTTCTTTGATAGACTTTTTTCTTAGAATTTCTTCACCTCCAATCTGAGTTTGTGAGGCCAGCATGTTACATAAAAACTCTCAAATGTCCTGGTGTGAAGTCTTGGGTCTAAAAATGTGGCCTCCCTTTTTCCATTGTGTGAATGACATGGAAGTTAGTCTGTCTGCCAGAGTCTCTGCACCTTTTAAGCCCAATAGTTCAGAAGCCATTGGCAAACACAATAGTTTGTTTGAGCCGTGAATATCATTTAGACATTTCTTATTGCCAGTGTTCACCAAGGAATCATTATGTTATTCATTTACATTTTTGTCAAAAACTCTCAAGCAACCTGAGCGATTTTCTGGACCGCTTCTAATACTGACACAAGCAACTTTACACAAGTGTCCCCACTGCTGTTCTGCATAGGTATGAACCCATTCAGCCAAATAATCAACAAGACTGGCTATGGATATCGACTAAGGAATGGGGCCACCATCAGTCACCTCCTCTACATGGATGACATTAAGCTATATTCCAAGAGCATGCGGGACATCGACTCGCTGATCCACACCACTGGTGGTGTCTACAGATCTACAGCTCTGACATTGGGATGACATTCGGGCTTGAGAAGTGTAGTCGAATGACGACAAAGAGAGGGAAGGTAGTCCACATAGAAGGGGACTCACTCTTAGAATAGCAGACACTGAGGTTGGTTACAAGTACCTTGGAATACCACAAACAAATGCCAACCTCGAAGAGGTAACAAGGAAAACAGCAGCTGCCAAATACCTCTGAGTAAGGCAACTCGATCCAGAAAAGTGAAATACTAGGATCAGCAAAGATACTGCACAATACCCTCAAGCTCCCAAGCCTCTGGTAGAGGACCCAAGCTCAAAGTATGAGACCACCTGGAGAAGGTGAAGGACAAGAATTCCGCTTAATGGCAAGAACAAGGCCCAAGCAATAAACGGCTACGCCCTGCCAGTGATCAGATCCCCAACAGGAATAATAAGGTGGCCAAAGGAAGAGAGACAGACCACAGAAGTTAAGACACAAAAGCTCCTCACCATGCATGGAGGGTTTCATCCCAATTCCAGCACCCTGAAACTGTACGCTAGCCGTAAGGAAGGGGGCCGTGGACTAGTGAGTGTAAGAGCCACTATCTAGGATGAAACATTCAAGATCTACAAGTACATCAAAGATGAGGCCCCAACAGATGATGTGCTCAATGATTTTTTCCAGCAATGGGGAAAAGAAGAAGAGGTGCTGGAGGAGGGACCATCATGGGAGGACAAACGCCTACATGGGATGTACCACCGGAACATAACTGAAGTGGCTGATATCAAATCCTACCAATGGCTGGAGCGGGCCGGACTGAAGGGCGGCACAGAGGCACTCATCATGGCTGCACAGGGGCAGGCCCTGAGCACTAGCACATTAGAGGCCCAGATCTATTAGCCCAGACAAGACCCAAGGTGTAAACTGTGCAAAGAGGCCCCTGAAACAACTCTAGCTTGCAGGGAATGCATACATGGAGTGTCAAGTGGCTGGCATAGTGTACAGGAACATCTGCACAGAGTACGGACTGTAAACCTCGAGGTCAAAGTGGGAAACACCTCCAAAGGTGGTAAAGAATGACCGATCCAAGATCCTGTAGGACTTCCAGATTCAGACTGACAGAATGGTAATTTTGTACCAACCAGACATTGTGGTGGTAGACAAACAGCAGAGGAAAGCCATTGTGGTTGAGGTGGCAATACCAAGTGATGGCAACATCAGGAAAAAGGAACATGAGAAACTAGAGAAATGCCAAGGGCTCAGAGAAGAGTTTGTAAGGCTTGGAAAGTGAAGGTGACAGTGATGCCCGTGGTCATCGAAGCACTCGGGACAGTGACCCCTAAACTGGAGGAGTGGCTACAACAGATCCCTGGAAGAACACCAGACAACTCGATCCAGAAAAGTCAAGTACTAGGAACAGCAAAGATACTGCACAATACCCTCAAGCTCCCAAGCCTCTGCTACAGGACCCGAGCTTAAAGTATGAGACCACCTGGAGAGGGTGAAGGACAAAGTTTAAACTGTCAAATTCGATAGGCGATTCGATCCCCGCTCAAAACATCCCAAAACATCATAACATCCCAATCTCCCCCACAGTTCATACTGTCGACACTTAATCCACCTTGCATCCAGTGGTGTCAACTTTAACACTGGTAAAGTGCTTTGAGTGCCAACTAGGTGGCAAAACAACTTTTGACAATATTGAAATTTTCTGAAATACTGAATTTGTCAGTTATAATCATCAAAATTAAAAGAAAATAACATTTAAAATATATCACTCTGTGAAATAAAAAGATTATTGAAGGCAATGAACAAGGATTCTAAAAAAGAAAATGTTTTCCTAATTATATGATTTAAAACGGTGACAAAAGAAGGCAATCTGGAAGATAGTAATTCATTTAACGACTACTTTGTTAACATCGGTATTAATCTGGCCGCTAAGATTAATACATCAAATGACACAGATGTTCTCACCAGTGAAAAGGATAATACAATTTTTTTTTTTTTTTTTTTTATCACAAACAAACTGTTGTTCAATGTTTTTCTAGAAAAAGTATCTGAGGAAATAACAAATAATATTGAATAAAAAATGGAATAGATATAATCATTGACCTTCAGAAAGCATTTGATACAATAGATTCTGCAATAATTCTTAAGAAATTAAAAATAAATTGGGGTAAGGGGAATTGCATATAAATAAGTATAATCATATTTAACTGAAAGACAGCAGTATGTGCACATGGGTTAACAAGTATCAAGATATAGTAGTAATACATGTGGGGATCCCCAGGAATCAGTACTGGGGCCAAAGTTATTTCTGATTTATATAAATTGTCTTTTATCAACCAAATTAAAATTTATACATATTGTTATATTGTATTCAGTTTATGGTAACTGATAGTACAACCGATCTAAACAAAATAAAGTAAAGGATCAACAGTAATAAGTTGACTTTACATATAACAAAAAACAAAAATTATGATTTTTGGGAAAACATAGAAATAATAAACAAATGGTGATACTAATTGACAAAGTAAAAATAGAAAAGTTAATATGCATACATTTCTGAGTGTGATCTTTAGTCACAATGTTAGTTGGAAACCACAAATAGCTAACATTTGTTCAAAAATGGCAAAAAGCATCACTATAATTGGGTAGGTGTAGACATGTACTAAATCAGTATGCTATGTCCATCTTATATTGTTCACTCATCCTACCGTATAATAATATATGTGTGTGTATATATGTATATGTATATATGTGTGTGTATATATATATCTCACAAGTGCCCCCTTCATTTTGACAACAGAATTATTGAAATACACCTAGCAGTTACATTGATACAGTCAATTTACTGTGGACATGACCTTTTCGAGCAGACACACCAAAAACAGGTTTGGGTTTAAAGGGTTAGTGATAATAAAAATAGTTGGAGTAAAATCTGTATTTTTTTCTGTTAGTTGTAAATTGTAGTGGTTGTTTTTGTGTTTCTTCTTGTTTGTTTTTGTCTCTATTGGTGTTTTTTTTTTTTTTTTTTTTTTTTTTTTCTCAATGGTAAAAGGTATGTAACAATGAGCAGATTGAAAGTCTATTCACATATGTGATGTTTCCAGATGCTTGAGATGTTATTTCAATCGTAGTTCAAGATTCAAGAGTTTTATTTGTCACATACATAGTTACATACAGAATGTATAACCGGCAGTGAAATGTAAACAGGTCCCCTTCATGGACAGTGCAAAACAATTACAAAAAACTTAAAATTTTAAATCTTTAAATTGATGTTCACACCCATGTACCTGAAACTGCTCACTCTCTGTACTGGTGCTCCGCTGATCATGAGCGGGGAGTATGACCGTTGCTGTCTCTTCCTGAAGTCCACAATCAGTTCTTTGGTCTTGCTAAAATTCAGAGAGAGACAGTCCTGGCACCATGTCAGTTGCTCCACCTCGTCCAAGTATGCCGTCTCATTGTTGTTGGAAATGAGGCCTAGGACAACAGTATCATCACCAAATTGGATGATGGAGGTGGAGCTGTGTGTGGACAGACAGTCATGTGTGTAAAGAGTAGAGCAGGGGACTCAGGACACAGCCCTGTGGAGCTGAGGGTGATGGAGGTGGAGGTGAACTGGCCTACGCTCACCACCTGATATCTGCCAGTGACGAAATCTTTAATCCAGTGGAAGAGAGAAGAGTTCAGGCTGAAATCCAGGAGTTTGGCGGTTAGCTTAATGAGAACTATTGTGTTAAAGGCTGAGCTATAGTCAATAAATAGCAGCCTTACATATTTCCCACTTTTGCTGTCGATGTGATTGAGGGAAGAGTGGAGGACGTGAGAGAGGGCATCTTCAGTTGATCTTTTGAGACGATAGGCAAACTGACGAGGGTTCAAAGTGTCAGGAATGGAGCAGCAAATGTTGTTTTTAATGAGTCTCTCAAAGACCTTCATGATTATAGACGTGAGCAGGCACGTGCAGACATAGACATCAAAGGGGCTTGAGCACCTGCCCTTTTTATTCCTGGAGAGAAAGTGCCCTTTTTCTGGGGTGCTTTTTATTTTATTTTATTTTTAAAAATAATATATATTCCAGTTTGCACAGCTTCCTGTCAGACAAATATATTTATTGAAGAATAGTATATCTAATAATCAGGTCAGGAGTTCTGAAGCGCTCATTGACCATTCCCCTTCCCCACTTGCGCGCATCGCACACATCAGATACACAGACACACACCTGCAGGCAGCAGCAGCCCCTCCCAGCAGTGTTTTTTGTCTTGTGCTGAGGTGAGTGGAGCTGGTGATGAACAAAAGATTAAAATACCAGTACCTCGAATAATGCTCGAATTTACTGCTGATTAGCCAGTAAAAACCTAGCAAAACCTGTGTTTTGCTAGCATGCATGCCTCATGAGCTACTAGACTAGAGCTGTGTAAGGGATAATCGCTATACATTATCCTCCTGCTTATTACATGGCTACCTACCAAATAAATAAATAATTTGACACAAAATATTAAAAGGAGTTTATTGATTTAAACCCGATTGTATTGCTTCCGCTAAAAAAATAGTAAGTTCAAAGTTCAAAGTTCAAAGTTTTCTTTATTGTCCCTCTTGGGAAATTAATTTTGCAGCATCATGCTCCTTAAAAACATACAACATAGAATTACACTTCAACAACTCAAGAGCAGGATCAACAATGGAAATCACTAAAAACCAAGATAAAAATGTGCAAAATGGAATTAAAACATGAATAAAAACATTGTGCAAACAAGCAATTATTGTTGTGCAAAATGATTATAAAGTGCTAGGTGCCATTTAAGTGCCTCACAGCTGTCGGTAAAAACGACATATTTAATCTTTTAGTCCTACAGCCCAGAGCTCTGTAGCGCCGGCCGGAGGGCAGCAGCTCAAACTCCCTCTGAGGGGATGGTCTTGGGACTGCGCTATAGCACCAGCCTTCCTCTGCACCTGTCGGCTGTAAATGTCCTTCAGCTGAGCCTGACTCCTCCCGAAATCTTACTGGCCACTTTAACCAGACTACCCAGTCTGTTTTTGTTGGTCAGGAGAGGCTTCCAAACCAGGCAGCAATACTGAAGGATAAAACCGATTCAATAAAAGCACGATAAAACAGTGTCATCATTTCAGTGGATACATTAAAACTGTTCATCTTCCTCAGGAAGTACAATCGTTGTTGGACTTTTTTAGAAACAGCATCCACCCAAGGCTCAAAACACAGTTTATTGTCCAGAATGACTCCGAGATATTTGTAGCTGTCGACCAGGTCAATGTCCGTGTTCTTGATGACAGTGGCTCTGGGGCAAGGTGGTGATTTGCGGAAGTCTATTTTAATTTCCTTTGTTTTTAACACATTCATATGTAAAAATGAACGGTCACACCACTGAACAAAGTCATTAAGGACTGGCCCATGATCCTGTTCATCCCCTCTGAGCAGGCTGATGATTACAGAGTCATCTGCAAACTTTAAAATGTGTCTATCCTTGTACACACTGCAACACTGGTTTGTGTACAGAATGTACAGAAGAGGGGAGAGACAGCAGCCTTGGGGGGAACCAGTAGAGGAATAGAGCACATCAGATAAAATACCATTCACTCTAACACACTGAGGTCTGTCTAATAAAAAGTCCAATATCCAACCAACCAAGTTAAAATCAAGGTTAACATCAGCCATAAGTCTCTCTGCCAGCAGGAATGGCTGAATGGTGTTAAAAGCAGAAGTAAAATCAACAAATAAAAGTCTGGCATGTGTCTTGGCTCCATCCAGATGTTTAAGAATAAAGTGCAACAGTGTGATGACAGCATCCTCCACTCCTCTCTCAGACCTGTAAGCAAACTGCAATGGGTCTAGCTGTTCCCTGACCTGCAGTAGCACCATGTCTTTAATGATTTTTTCAAAAGTTTTCATAACCAAGGAGGTCAGAGCAACTGGTCTAAAATCATTCAAGGCTTTAGGAGTGTTGCACTTCGCCAAGGGCACAATGACTGAGTGCTTCCAAATTTTGGGGACCTTCTGTTGTAGTAAAGACAGATTAAAAATATGTTGGAAGATGCCACAAAGTTGGTAAGCACACTTTTTTAATGTCTGTCCACAGATGTTGTCTGGCCCTGGGCTTTTGGGTTTGGTGTGGCAGAACAATTTAGCCACAGTGTTTACCTCAATAGACACTGATGGAGAGGCTCGAGTCATTGCCCTGATGTCGGCAATCTTATCATTAAAATCCACTGTGTTGAACCGTGTATAAAATACATTTAGTTCATCTGCCAAGTGTTTATCAGAATTAAAACCATCAAGTGCAACTCTGCTGACTTTATCATGTGACCCAATCATTGTTTTCATACCATTCCAGATTCTTTTTAAGTTGTTACTTCTTAGTTCAGCCTCAATCTTATCCTTATATCTCAATTTGGCTTTTTAATTTCAGCCCTGATCTCCTTTCTCACAACCCTTTCTGCATTCACATCACCTTCGTTAAATACAGTTTTCCTTTTGATAAGCAGATCTTTCATGTCCTTGGAAATCCATGGTTTGTTATTAGGATAAACCTTGACTTCCCTGTTTGGGAGAACTGAGTCTTTACAGAAGGAGATGTAACTGCAGACAACATCAGTCAGTTCATCTATGTCAGAACAAGAGTTCTGAAACACTGTCCAGTCTGTGCACTCGAAGCAGCCCTGCAGCGCCAGAGAGCTGTCCTCAGTCCACACCTTTACCTGTTTCCTAACAGGCTTTTCCCTCCTCAGCACCGAGGTGTAGGCGGGCAGAAGGTGGACTGTGTTGTGGTCAGAAGAGCCCAGTGCAGGTTCTGCCTTCGAGATGTAAGCCCCTTTAATGGAGCCGTAGCACAGGTCCAGGGTTTTATTGTGACGTGTTGGACATTTGACATACTGATAAAAACTGTTCAGGGTTTTCTTTAAATTACAGTGGTTAAAATCGCCGAGTATAAAATTGGGAGCAGCAGGTGAGATAGACTGAAGCTTATTTATAGTTTTAAAAACAATGTCAGCCGCAGACTTAGCATCAGCCTTAGGGTGGATATAAACAACAGTCACAAATATCTGCGGGAACTCTCTCGGGAGGTAAAACGGCCTTAAAGACACTGACAGGAGTTCGATGTCCGGGAGACACATCTGCTCTCTTACAGTAATGTTACTGCACCATCTCTGGTTTATGTAGAGACATACCCCTCCTCCCAATGTTTTGTGTGTCACCTCTCGGTCCCGATCCAGGCGCAGAGGAGCGCCAAAGCCGCTTATTTCCAGCGCTGAGTCCGTGTCCGCTTCATTTAACCAGGTCTCCGTAAAAGCCATAAGACACACATCCCTGTAGTCCCGCAGATGGCTCACATTTCCCTGTAGTTCGTCTATTTTATTCCTCAGAGACTGCGTGTTAGCCATGATGATTGAGGGCAACGGGATGCGGTTTTTCCGCTGCAGCTTCCGGGTTCGTTTTTCACTCCGCCCGCTTTTCCTCGCTTTCTAACTTTTTAACTGGTTTTGTAGAGTTTTTGTTGTGCACATTTCGTAATTCCAGAGGAAGATTCATAGTCTGTGTGTTGACACTGGAGTCCGACATACTGTGCAGGTAGCTCCATTGTAATGCCAGTAGGAAATCACGAGAGTATCTGAATGTTTGTGACTGCTGACTCCAAACAAAGTTTAAAATAACCAATAAAAACAGGGCATAAAAGTGACTTCCATTCCTCAAGTGCTCAGGAGTCATTAATAAAAACAACAACATAAAAATATCATCTTCCAGGTGGCTAAAAGACTGCTAAAAGGCGTTAAAACGTTAAAACAGACCGACACGCCACGCACACAACTGCAGGTCGCCACAGAACAGCGCCCCCTAAGAAAATAGTACGCTCCGTCTCTACGGTTAGAATCCTGTAAGTCCATAGCAACGCTCTGTTTTTCATGGCAACGATCTGTTATACTCCGCACATTCTACATTGGAGATCAACCAAGCCATGTAATAAAATAAGTTAATAAAATAAGAACGTCCCCAGTTAGTTAATGACTTACATCAAGAGTCTTTTTTACTGAAATTTAGAAATCTAAATTGATGAATCTAGAAGAAATCTACATATGCAAACAGATAGAGGATAGGCTACACTCTAAAAAATGTAGTAAAACTGCATCTGTACATTAATAAATAAAACTTTAAAAATAAATAAATAAAGTGCCCTTTATTTCACATGAGCCCCTGCCCCTCAAAATGTCTGTGCACGTCCCCTGGACGTGAGAGCCACTGGACGATAGTCATTTAGGCAAGAGGGTTTACTGTTAGGGTGTTATAATAATTTTAACCCTTATGTTTAGAGTTACTGGGGCTTATAGTTCTCTTCAGGTCATGTCAAATTCATGTCATGTCCTTCGTGCTAATCCAAGCAGGAAGTAGACATAACAGGACTAAAACATGGCTTGTCACGGGACTTCTGCACCTGGACCATTGTGAACGCCTCTCACTAAGGACGTCACTGTTGTATATAATCCCATGTTTTGTTTACATCTGGGAGCAAAAACCAGCATCTGTACACTTGTACTGTGTGTCTCTTTGCTCATCCTTGCAAGGATTAAAACCTGGCCATTGCTTGTTAAATTATAATCGGTCTCCGTGTCTCTCTGGTTAAATATATGGATATAAAATATTCTTATAACATAGGGACAGGGATGATGGTGGATTTTTAGAAGGGGGTGGGGACCACAGATGTAGCTAGGGACTCATTGAAGTTGAATGTAAAGAGCCCAGCGAGCTGATCAGCACAGGACCACAGAACACAACCTTAAACACCATCTGGCCCGGTAGCTTTCCTGACATCCACACGCTTGAGTGCCCTCCGAATTCATCCTCCGTGACAAAAACACGTGATTGTTGCTGCTCTGAGGATTTCTCTGACGTGTCACTTGGCGGAGTCGCTGCCGCGTTACACTCAAAGCGAGCGTAAAAAGAGTTTAACTGGTTAACAAGCAACGGATCAGCTCTCACCTCTGCAGAAGATTTAGTTTCAAACGCACAGATGGTCCTCAGTCCCTGCCACATCCACCGGAAGTCGTTGAGTTGAAAATGAGACTCCACTAAATCCCTATAACGGAGATTTGCGGCTTTAACTGCTTGTTGGAGAGCATAGCAGGATGATTTATTGCCACTCATGCTCCCTGTTAAGAGACGGGCGTTGTATGCGGCAGTGCGTGTGTTCACTGCAGCGAATTGTACTGTCCACCTACAGTTTTTGATTTGAGAAGGATGTTATAGTCATTGTTTGTGTGGCTTGTTAGCGTGTTGATAAAGCAAAGCGCCACATCCGTGAACTTGCTGACGTCGGATGAAGTCGCCTGGAGCATGTTCGAGTCGACGTCATCAAGAACTGCCTGAAGTGTGATCTCTGAATAGGCTGACCAACATTTTACTTCTTGCCTCACCGGGGGTTCTTGAATGAGCCTTTGTTTGTACTCAGGTGTGAGGAAAATGGCGGCATGGTCCGATTTGCCAAAAGCAGGTAGAGAACGAGCTTTATAGGCATTCTTAAACGGAGAGTAGCAATGATACAGTGTAGGACAGGAGGCGTGCTGGTGAAAGTTTGGCAAGACTTTCTTTAGGTTTGCTTTGTTAAAATTACCCACAACGATGAAAGCAGCATCGTGGTGCTTGTTTATGAAGCTGCTGGTAGCATCATGGAGGGCAGATAAAGCTAGCCCCTTGTCTGCCTGTGGTGGAATATAAACGGCAGTGACAATGATCGAGGAAAACTCCCTCGGCAGATAGAATGGGCGGCAAATGATTGTTAAATGCTCCAGATGAGGCGAGCAGGATTGTGAAAGAATGGAGATGTTCCTAGAATCGCACCATTTCTTGTTGATTATGAAACACACTCCGCCGCTTTTGAATTTACCGGCCTCGGCCGTTCTGTCCATCCTTAAAACAGAGAAGTTCTCAGACGTCGTCACACCTGATTTCGGGACCGCAGGCGTGAGCCATGTTTCGGACAAACAATATATGTTACAGTCTCTCATGTCCCGTTGAAAACTTATCCTGGCTCTAAGATCATCCATCTTATTCGGCAAGGATTGGATATTCGCGTGCAGAATGCTCGGGAGAGGAGGGCTGAATGCTCAATTCATTTTTGAACAACAGTGTCCGCTCTGTTGCTAGCATAGCGATGCGAGTATGGATGTTGATTTTGAGGAAGTTTCATCTTCATTCAAATCAGAGGCGTGGCGTCATAAATAAAGCCACTTGAGCTACTCTCTCACCACCTGTTTCTCTCCACTGCTACCTTAACCGGTACCGGGTAGTGTCGGCTTTAACGAGCGCACAACAAAAACAAGTCTGTGTCTGAGGCTGAGCTTTGCTCTCTCCAAAGCGGACAAAAAGTAATGTAATGTTGCTGCCTTCGGTGTTTATTATTGGGTTTGAGCTTAAGAGGTTTTAGGTCTCAGTTTAAGTTAACAAGAGCTAATTATTGAACACAAAATTATTTACCAGGTCTAAATCCATCAGAGCCAGATTTATTGGGGATTTTACGTTACTTGGTTGATATCCACTTATTCAACTACCTAGCCTTATAAGCAAATTCAATTGTATGTAAATGCCTATATAATTTGATATATGTTTATTTATAGACTCATAAATGGACAAAAATAAGCCTTTATTTTAAATAAATATGGGAACATTTGACATTTACACAGTGACTGTTGGAGCGGGCTTTCGGGACAGTACTGGGATGATGAAAAAAGTTAATCTGGAGCCCTGATTTGTGAAATAATAAAAGGCCACTGGTCTACTTCAAATTTGTCTCAACTCTTTTAATGAAAGAGAATTGTGACAAAATTGAATCGTAAGATTAGAATTGTGAATAGAATTGAATAGTTGAGTGAATAGTTACATCCCTGGTAAAAGTGGTTGGCAAAATAAGTCGTGACTTCAGTATACCCCCTTTCAGTCAATATAAGTTTGGTTTAAAATAAAAATATGGTGGTATTTATTATTTTTTGCCTGAAATAAATACATTTTTATTTTAAAGTAACAATGCGTTGTTAGGTCTAAATAATGGTTTTGCTGCTCAGCACGGTGCTGACTTTAAATTTGCAAATATATTTTACACAACGTAAACCATACTTGCTACTAAAGAGCAAAATGCTCTATGGGCTCCGAATTCAATGGGCATAACACTTCAATCTATAGCTAAATCAGATTGTTTACTTTGGGATCATGTTTTGTTTTTTTTAAACTGAAATAATTTTGACTGTATGGTACATCTACAGCTGCTATAGATGTTACCCACGCTGATGAAATTCTCACAGCAGGGTACATGTTCTGCTTTTGTGTCACGACACAGAAGTGATTAAAAGACAATATTTCTGTATGTTTGTGAATAATAGCAACCCGATCATCATGTGACTTTTTTGTTGCCGACACCATCTTGATTAGCGATAAGTCTCTAGCAAAGTTTATATTTAGGTACAATAACAAAGAAATATTATGAAGACACAAAGCCATTCATCCATCTTCTTCGGCTTATCTAGGGCTGGATTGCAGGGGCAGCAGTCTGAGTAGACTTTCCAAATCCCCCCAAACACTTCCTCTAGTTTTCCCAGGGGAGTACCAAGGTATTCCTATGCAAGCCAGGAGACAAAGTCCTTCCAGCGTGTCTCAGGTCTTCCCTAGGGCCCCCTCCTGGTGGGATCCGTCGACCGTCTGTCAACTTCTTTTTCATCCTTTCCTCAAAGCACATATGCAGATTTGTCTCACTGACATGCTAAAACAAATGATTAATATATGGTTAAATATGTGGATATTGGGGCTGCAGTAGGTCAGTTAGTGTAGCTACTCTGTGATGAAGAGGTTAGTGGACCTGGTTTGGGTGCAGGAGATTGGGACTCCACAGTCCTAGTTGGTCCCGGTCCGAAGCCCTGAAAAAATAGAGAGGGTTTTGTTAGCCAAGCTATTCACACTAGTTAGCTGTGTCAATTTTAGTCTTTTTATTATTACCGTTTATAAACTAATTCCCAAAACTATGATGATGATGAGAAATTCTTATTCTATCAATGAATGATCTTGCTGTAAATTCATGGCTATGACTATACAGTGCACTTAAAGCACTCACTTACCTTGCAAAAAGAATGCCTTAATTAGTCGTGTCATTGTTCTGATCGGCTATTTATGCAAGGAATTATGAAGGGATTCTCCAAACTTTTGAAGTGTTTTGTCCGGATCGTTCTTTTCAAACGATGAGATGGCTTCACGTGCACTTCCACAGGAGGTTCCTGTACAACCATAACCGGGAAGAGAAGGCGTTCTGGTATCGTCTTTGCGTGCAAGACTGAAAAGTCTCCTTAGATGGCTGCTTTCTTAATATATGCTTCTGCGTCGGGTGTACGCCGTAGTGTATGTCATAGGCTACGCAGGTAGGCGACGCCGTCGTGAGCATTTATACTTCTGTGTATGTTTGTTTTGCTCTGCAGTACACCGCCGAAACGCTAGTTGACGCGAGCAGGTTCCACTGTGTTTGAAACACCATTTCAGTCACTCCAAGGAATTGGGCCATGGCAGGCTATGCCAGGTTGTCGTGGTCAACCTGGTGTGTAAATTGTATTGGTGTAAAAATATAAT
The DNA here is from genome assembly GCA_024349245.1 of Neodontobutis hainanensis. Taxonomy (NCBI): domain Eukaryota; kingdom Metazoa; phylum Chordata; class Actinopteri; order Gobiiformes; family Odontobutidae; genus Neodontobutis; species Neodontobutis hainanensis. The sequence continues at coordinate 6,972 of JALDNG010003355.1, read as the reverse complement.
GCACCAATAAATGACATGAGGGATATTTTATTTTTTTTTAAGGTTGTACTATACATAAAAATAATCAAACTATGTATAAGATAATTCACCTTGTAAAGGTGTAATGGTCTATAATTGTTTGCATTAAATAGATGCAAAAGAGCAAACTATACAAATAAATTAACTGTAAGATCTTAATGTACTGTAACCTTAACAGTGTTAATTTTGACACAAAATTTTTATTTAGTTTTAGTCTTAGTCTTTTGACTATAATTCTTTTTAGTTTTAGTCAAGTTTTAGTCATCTGATTTGTTTTAATTTTAGTCTTATTTTAGTCGACTAAAATTGCTTGGTATTTTAGTTGACTAAAATTGCTTGGTATTTTAGTTGACTAAAATTGCTTGGTATTTTAGTCGACTAAAATTGCTTGGTATTTTAGTCGACTTAAATTGCTTGTTATTTTAACTATGTCAACTAAAATACTAAAATCAATAGACTAAGACTAAAATCAATAACAGATTTACTAGACATTTTTTTACAATATTATATAAGTTTGGTATAGAAAATAAACTTAACCAAAATATATAAAACAAAAATTCAACTTTATGTCAACACAACAGTCTCTTTATTTCAATTCAAAAGCTTTTATGCAGCAACAAATACTGTCATGGTAATGTAAACAATAACTAGCTGCCAATTCACCATCAATAAAAGAAAAATAAAGTTAGGTCCAGGACCTTAAAGCTTACAGCTGAGCTGAACAATAAGTGCAAACATTTTTAATTTCGAATCTAAAGTGCACTGAACGGCATTTTCTTCTTGCTACCACAATGCTGGCAATTCAACCACAGAATAGTAACACTTATTTACCTCTATTCATTTTCAAGAAAGCACTTCGTGCTAAAGTGACTTCTCTCCTCTCTTCTTCTCATGCAGTTTCGCCTGTTCTGTTCTTCTTCTTCTTCTCTAGTATTAATGGCGGGTCGCAACCAATTTTTTCGTGCATACCGCCACCTACTGTACCGAGCGTGTTCGACTGTTCCGCTTTTGCGGATTGGTTCTTTTGTTCATCTATCCCGTCTGCTAATTGGATTTTCGTCAGAGTCTATTTTCGTCTCATCCTTTATTCGTTGGCGATAATGTCAATCAGTTATAGTTTTAGTCTCCATCAGTGACTTCTTTTTAGTTTTTGTTTCGCTTTCGTCCCAAGAAAAATATTTGTGACTTTAAAATAATGACGAAATTATTTCACAACTAAATTAACACTGAACCTTAACCATAAAATATGCATACAGCAGGAACCAACATAATTGGTTCAAGCTATATACACAACTTTTTGATGTAAAAATATTAAAAACAGGTGCAATGAATTGTATATTAAAAATAGATGCAAAGGAGCAAACACAGACACATGTGCAACTATTTGTTAATGTTTATTTGCAATAACCTTCACACATTACCTGCATGAATTGGTGTGAACAGACAATAAATAAAAAAAAGATAAAGTGCTAACTATATACAAAAAACCCCTAAAAAAAGCAAAAGTGCAAACTGCAGATACAGTGCAGATACAGATACAGTGCATTTCCATATGCATTGCCTGCACTCTGTGGTCCTCCGGCACCCTCCGCAGCATATCTGCAACAGTTTGTCCACACCGCTCGCTCATCATTGCCTTGACACAGTCTCTGTTGAGGTCCACCCGCCGTTCCTCCAACTGAACCTCCAACCGAGCAACCTGCACTTTGACCCAGTCATCTTTTTCTTTTCTCTTCCTTTTTTGTGCCATTCTTGGACTGGGGGACAGAAGAGATGGCTGGGGGGACAGAAGAGATGACAGGGGGACGGAAGAGATGACAGGGGGACGGAAGAGATGGCTGCGGGGACGGAAGAGATGGCTGCGGGGACAGTAGAGATGGCTGGTGATGGGGGGCTCTACCACTTGGTAATTGGTCATCATCGCTGTTGACTGGAGGTCTCACATCCGATAAACCAGTGGAGTTTGAGCTGGTATCAGTCCCATCCTGTGATTATGAAAGAAATAGCAAATGGTATAAGTTACACATAAAAGATGATGCATTCATTGTTAAGTCATATATAGATAGAGCAATAATAACTGCATATTCATTCATTGCAAATGCTAAATTGTTGCATTTGTATTTTCTGTAAGCCAAATAAAATTACAATCTATTATATTACATAAATACAACCCATTACATATAATTACAACCTATTACACATGCTTTTTGATTCACAGGTATATTATTTTTGCAAAAAAATACCCCATGTGGTAGCATTGCTAGTTAAGTTAGCTAACGAAACACAATAGAGGTACATCAAAGGACGTGCATTATTTACCTCATCGTCAAAGTTTTAACTCCGTAAGCCAATGTTTGACATGTGGTGCCAGCCAAGATAGGAATATATAAAATGCTGGAATTTTTGTTCCTCCTGGATCCCCGCTCCTTGTGGTGAGTTTTTTACGGAGACGAACATAATTGTCTCGAGAGTTCTTCCATCTCTTCATGCACTCCGCTACATCTAAACCGACGTTGTAGAAGGCTGTATTTCCTCACTTCAATTAATTGCTCGGTAACTTAGTCCATTTCCATGTTGGCTCTTAACTGAATTTCGGAATTTAAAAATGGCGGGCGGTCCAGGAGGCAGCATTATTTCCAAAGTGTAGCCTACTCCTGTCACTACCGTGGCGAGTACACCCCCGGCTTCTATCACCTGTGCTAAAGGTAAAGGAGCAGGTGCTATGCATACGGTTTCCTTTCCCAACCTCTCCTTCACTACTTCTTAACTTAGGTTATCAAGGTGATCATTATGCTTGCGCTTCGATGCTGGACAGGACAAGAGGGGTAAAAAACAAAGGGAAAAAAATGTCTTTCACGATACATCGCATGGACTACAAGTCGCGATATATCGAGTATATTTGATATATTGCCCAGCTCTAATTACGCATATTGACATTAACGTTACCATGTATTCTAACTCAACAAAAAAAAACTCATTTAAAATGGACCAGACCCTCTGGCTTTCTGTGTGACAATGTCTTCAAATCTTTGTTAAATAGCTTTTAATTTGGTTACATGTGCCCTAACATTATGAGGCACTCAGTGGATCTAAAACTCTACAATGGCTTCTGTGCTGGACACACACCAGGACAGGGCTAAGCAAAAAATCTCTGCTAACCATAAAAAAGCCTTTGGTATCGGCTGTCAAAATAAAATTGTGGAATAGTGGAATAATGTCCACAATAATTTAACTGTATCACTGCTCGGGTTGTACAAGTGGGGACATTCAGATTCAGTGTTTTTGTTGAGACTAGATGTACAAAATATTAAAATTTTAAAAGGCAGTTTTTATGGCAGTGCACACCGCTTTTTGCCAACCAAGAACTTTTTCCAGCGGTGCACCGTTTGATCTGTTTTCCATCTGTTATAACAAGGTGTCTGAAATTTCTGATGATTATTTTTGGTGTCAGGAATTGAGAGAGTGACAGCACTGCAGACCAACCTGCAGCTGGCAGCAGTCATTTGCACTAATGCAAGGAGGTAATGCTTTTCTTTTCACTACCCCATGTTTTTCTCTGTGTCAGTTGCTCTAACTCTTTCGGTGTTTTCTTTTACATGGCATGATTTGACTCCGTCTGCATAATTCATTTAGTTGCTCATAATACAAATGACAGTTGAAACATACAGTAGAATGTAATGTGATTGAGCTTTCTTGGTATTTATTATTATTATTATTATTATTATAAAATTATTATTATTATTATTATTATTATTATTATTATTATTATTATATCCTTTATTTAACCAGGTAAAAATCCTCATTGAGATTAAAAATCTCTTTTCCATAAATGACATGGCCAAGACAACAAATTTACATAGTTTCAGACAAATGCAAGACATTAACAAAAACACAAATAACAATATTTACAATCAAAAGATACAAAATCAATGTTTGCCAGTTCGAAAACAGGTACATTTACATTTGTGTTCTTTGAATCAAGGCAACTTGGTGTAGCAAAAGAGGGATTCACAGAAGCAAGCCTGGGTCTGTTTGCCAATCAGAGGAGACGTCATCTGCTCACAGGCCTGCTCATGTCCCTCAGGACCATTAAGACTCTGGTAACAATTCCACTCAAAAATATAAAAAAAACATTAACAGAGGTTTTATGAAGCCACAGGTTTACTCAACATTTGCTCCCACAGTTTCAAGCAATGTCTGATGATGATATATATTTTTTACATACATAATTATAATGTTTGCTTCTGTTTCTGACCTGGATGTTAAATAGGTTTGAATGATTTTTTTTTTGTGTCCTCTTCTGGGCGTATGAGTAATGTTCTTATAGAAGCAATGGTTCATGTTAAGCTTGAGGAACATAATACAAATTGTTTTAGTCCAAGTATCTAAGGTAGTTGTGACTCAAAGTGCTGAATAATTATAATTATTTTTGGGGCCGAAGATTGTGACACTTGGGATGCTTTTATTATGTTGTGAATGAAACGTTTCTTCTTCATTTGAGACTTCATTGCATCAGTTTGTCTTTAACAGTAATTAACTAAATCTATTGGAGGGCCATATAAAGCATTGCAAAGGGCCGCATTTTGTCCTCTTGCCTTGAGTTTGACATGTGTGATCTAACCTATTAATTTATGAGTGATATGTGTAACTAAGACTTTTTAATCACATTTGTGTTTTGATGTTTATATATTTCTGAAATTATTTGCAGCAAAGAACAGATGTCCGGCTCAGTGAGATGCTTGAGGTAAAGTAAAGAAACACACACAGCAGAGTTTATATGCCTGTCTGTTAGATGAATATTAATTTGACAGTGGGTATAGTCAATTGAAAATCAAACCCACACAAATATTACATGTTCTGACAAATAACTGTCTGCTCTGATGGTCAAATGTAAAATAAAAATGAAACATGTTAATACAATCTCTGAATTCTTTATAGTTTAAACGCCACAGATTTCTGTATTCCAGATATAAGTCAATAAATGACCAGGCGGTTTTTGTTTGTGCAGGAGGAAGACTACCCAGGTGCCATCCAGCTTTGTCTGGAATGTCAGAAGGCTGCCAGCACTTTCAAACACTACAGCTGCATTAGGTACGGCATGACAACATGGACAACATGAAAAAAGATTGAGAAAAGGCTGCAAAAATGTTTTATAATTTATCATTTTAATGTTTTGCCTCAACCACCAAATCTGTTGTTATTATTATTCACTATAAGGCACGTGCACATTCACTAAATAATACCGTCTTGTCATTTTCAGTCAACAGCAAATTATTTTTCTCTTCATTATAGTAAATTAGGGTGCCTCTTCTGGGGGACACCTTGGAATAACATAGGATTGCTTTAGTTTATTATCATTTTGCCACATATGTAATATAACAGACAAAAAAACTTAGATAAATAGCACACATCTTTTAGAAAAAATATATCAATGGGTGAAGAAGCAATTTTTAGATTTCTGTTTGTTGACTTAAAAGGAAAAGGTAAAGCAAAAGTTTAATGAGTTCTCTGTTCTCTCTCTCTCTGAGAACTGCACAATCTTGTATCCCAAAGACTTGCTTGAACTGTGTGATGCTATAATGGTATTTAATGTGCTAGAATTTTTCCTATGCATATCGGTATGGTCTTTGGATCTAAAAAGCTGGAAAAGCTGGTGGTGTAGTATTTAAACAATGCTTTTTTAAATGGTTAAACAGTATGTTTATTGTGCAAGTGGGGAATGTCTCATTCTGTCTTTGGAGAACTTGGATTTTGGAAGGAGGCTATAATATGTGCAAGAACAAAGCAACAGCTAAAAGAAGATACAGTTTGGTTCTCTGTACATTACTTAGACCTAAGAACATTCCCTTAGGCAGACAGAAAGCCATACAAACAGCTTTAAGAGTTATAAAATGGCTAAAAACTTAAAATTGAAACTTGTTGTGAGCACTGCGTATGTAAAGCTTCCCATGCTATGTTTTTTATTTTCCAACGTAGTTCATACAACTTAAAACAGGAGATGCTCTTCTCTTAGCATTAATTTATCTTTTTATTCATTGTTTAGGCAGAGCTGCGTGTGTATGAACATGTGTACTCAGAATACAGTGTACAACACTAGACAAATGGAGCATTAATAGTGGCGCTTTTGCTTTGACCTTAATATGCGTTGCAGTCCCTTTTGTGACAAGTGTTTGAACCAGACTATGGGAAATTAACTGTCATACTGTATGGAATTTTACTTTACACATTATACTCCTCAAGACGTACAGAGTGACCTCATAGTGCCACAGTTTGTCAACAGCTATTTGCAGGTTTAATGCTATTTGAATTGACCTTGTGCCTTCACTTTTGGTGCACCCTTGAATGCCCCATGGAGCAGCCTTATTGAATGCCCTTTCTTTGTCCCTGCTCCACCAGTGCTGCTCTGCCTGGCTTTGTTTTTATCAGTGATCACATGGGTAGTGGCAGACCCCACTTTTCAGCAGTGCTCTAATACTCTGGACCTGTTGTTCTAGGAAAACATAGTTGTAATTTAGCCCAGAACAAAAAAAACACGCTGTTGCAATTCCCTTTGTTCACTGAAATAGTATGCAGTATTTTAGGCTTGCACTTAACATTATATTGGTAGTGTGATCATTTCTGTCAAACTCTCCAAAGATTACTTATAAAGTAACTTATTTTTATAGAATTTAAAAAATGGATGTAGACTGGTGCTTTTACAAAAAGTTAAACTAGTTACAATTCTTATTAAAGTTGTAAAGTTCTGTGTTCTCTGTGAGTTTGGTGGTGGTCGGAAGTGTGAGCACTTTGTTTTTGGTAGCCCCCCTCTCTGTCTTCCCCAGGTGGGAATGTGTGTAAATGGAAACATCATTTAAAGTGCTTTGGGACAGCCAGGTACAAAAGTGCTATTTAAATGCACACCATTTACAATTTTAAGTTATTTGTAAAATTGTTTTTGTTTTAAAGTCTGTCTAA
>JALDNG010003354.1:0-27789 GCA_024349245.1 Neodontobutis hainanensis | reverse complement strand
GCTTAGTTTTTGCGTAATCTTGCTTCAAGATGCGCACACAGACAAAATTAATCTTAGAAATGTGGGAACATAGGGCCGTGGAATCATAGACGAGAGCCCTGCAGAAAGCTTTAGCTTGAACAACACAAGAATGACTTTATTCACATCGATGAGTCATATGTCAAAGATTACACAGACGTTACATTTTCCGCAGGTTGCTGGGATCATAGTGGTAATTTAAGTCACTGCCTGTGTTCCTCTTTAGAGACAAACCCCAGCCTAAACAGTAATTATTGCTTAAGGCGACTATCAGAGACTGTTGTTTTATAAAAAGCGGTTGTTTAATAATCAATTCTATTTAAGAGGTTTTAACTTGTTGTGTACAGTTCCTGCCCTCTCTACTGTCCAGGCTGTACAAAAAAAGAAAATAATAATAATGCCAGGCATTGCACGAGGATGGCATTAACAAGGAAAGAGGAGTGTATTCACATAATTCACAGCAAATGAATCTGGGCAGGAGAAGGAAAAATCAGCTTTTAATAATGAAAATTGCCTGTTTATCTTCAGTCTATTATCTGTCAGGCAGCAGCCTACGCTTTATTTGAGTTTAGAAGCACACATGTTCATTCAGATTGATTTATCCGCTGGTAAAAAGCCACAATTAAAGCTGTTTGACTCACGCTGTGTGATGGATGAGTGCCCATTTGCTACTCCTGTCCTCATCTCCTATAACTGAGGAAATACAATAAGTGCTCAGTGCCATCTTGTCCAATATACTTTCAATTGACTCGTCAGTTGTGAGATAATTGAACCAAATTTATCAAAGCAGAGTTTGTGAGTCAACATACGTAGTGTCTGCTGTCGGCTGTGCGGTCTGGGGTTTTCATTTTTACATTAGCTTTAAAGTAAACTGCCACAAGTGCCACGTTGTCAAACTCAAATTTAAGATAGGACTTTATAGATTTCACAGATGGGAAACTCACTTCTACAGCAGCTCTCAGAAACAGGTAAAGTGCAAAAACTGAACGTAAGGCACGCATCCAATAAAAAAAAAAAATATTCAGTCATGCTCGAAATTATTCATATCCCTAGCAAAGTTATTTTTATTCAACCAGCAAGTTTTTTCTTTACACAGAAATTAATAAGACAATGTACAAGAGGCATTGTGAAAAAAAAAAAAAAAATCTCAGTTTTTATTTACATTTGAACAAAAAGTGGCATGTCCAAAATTATTCATACCCTTCTCAGTAATCAACAAAAAGGCCTTTATTGGCTGCTGTTCTTAGGGTTGAAAGCTTATCTTTTTTTTTCGCATCATTGTGGATGCATCATTGTGGCTAAACAATTATTTTTAATTAATTAATTAATTTTTGTTTCACCTGACCATAAAACAGAAGAACAGAAGTCTTCGTCTTTGCCCAGATGAGCATTTGCAAAGGCCAGGCAGTGGCTCAGTGGTAGAGCGGCCGTCCTTCAACCGGAAGGCAGTAGGTTCGATTCCCGCTCTCCCCACAGTTCATACTGTCGTTGTGTCCTTGGGCAAGACACTTAACCCACCTTGCTCCCAGTGTCTGTAGCACTGGTGTATGAATGTGTGTGACTGTGGAGGTGTGTTTGGTGGTGGAAGGAGAAGGTTGAGCGCCGTTTGTGTGGCAGCCCCCCTCTCTGTCTGCCCCAGGAGTGGATGTGTGTGAATGGGGTGAGTGGAAGCACGATGTAAAGCGCTTTGGGTGCCCGAGAAGGGTGCAGGAAAGCGCTATATAAATGCATGCCATTTACCATTTACCATTTTGGGTGCCTTATCTGGAGAATCGGCGTCCTTCTTGGTCTGCGTCTGTGGAACCCAGCACTGAGTGAAGTTGCCACCAGCAGATTCCAAATTCACCAGGATGGCCTTGGTGGTGATTCTTGGGTTCTTTTTTACATCTCTCACTATCCTCCTGGCCAGCACAGGTGTCACTTTTGGATTCCAACCAACGTCTTTTTTTAATAATACATTGCACTGTAGCCACTGGAACTTGAAAACATTTAGATATGGCCTTTTAGCCCTTTCTTGACTTGAGAGCAGCCACAATCCGCAGCCGCAGGTCTTCACTGAGCTCCTTTGTCTTAGATATGACTGTCCACAAACAAACTGCATAGAGCTTCTGTTTTTTACCTGTTGAGTTGATTAAAACAACTTATTCCAGTGAATCAGGGTAATTAGGATGCTTTATTTGGAATGATACAGAACTTTGGATTTGCCCCTAACTGCCCATTACTGTGACAGTTTGGAAAGGGTATGAATAATTTTGGACAGTTTTGCCACTTTGCCACTTTTTGTTCAAATGTAAATACAAGATGAGAAATATTTATTTCCACATCAATGCATATTGCAAATTGTTGTATTATTTTCTTGAAGATGCCTGTGTCATTTCCAATCAAGAAAAAACTTGCTGGTTGAATAAGTAAGTAACTTTAACTCAGAATTTGCCAGGGGTATGAAGAATTTCGGGCTTGACTGTATACACAATAGAGAAAATAATTAGGAAGCAATTAAAATAAAAAACAAAATCAATCCATACATACATACATATTGACAAAGTAATAGGAAAATATTGCATTAGTGTTGTACAAGTGAATTATAAAGTCTGACTGCAGCAGGTAGAAATGACCTGCAGTAGCGCTCCTTCCTGCTCTGAGGGTGTCTCAGCGGGAAGCCAAGGACAGAGCCAGCCCTCCTGACCGAAGCACATGGGGTTGCATGATGTCTTGTTAAAGATCCTGTACCTGCAAGTAATTTTTTCTGTATTTGAGGGAATTTCAAGTATGTTTTAGAAGCATTTATGTCATTTATGTAAAGATCAAACTCCTACATACTGTGTATGCCTTTTTACTACTACTACTTTTTATTTTAGGGAAACCCAGAATCAAGAAGCTTTATTTTCCTGAGCGGCTTGCCCAATCTTAGCCTATCATTCATTCATTCATTTTCTACCACTTTGTCCCATTAGGGGTCGCGGGTGACTGGAGCCTATCCCAGCAGCTTTGGGCCTGAGGCGGGGTACACCTTGGACAGTGGCCAGTTAGTCACAGGGCTGACATTTAGAGAAAGACAATGACAAACAACCATTCACTCTCACTTTCATTCACTAGGGACACTTTAGAGTTGCCAATGAACCTGTACATGCATGTCTTTGGACGGTGGGAGGAAGCCGGAGTACCCGGAGAGACCCCACGGTAACACGTGGAGGACATGCAGACTCCTCACAGAAAGACCGGAGTCGGCCGAGAATATTTGAGTCGGCCGGGTTTTGAACTCACGACCTTCATGCTGTGAGGCAGGAGTGCTAACCACTCTGCCACGTGCACCCCTAAGCCTATCACATTCTCAGAAAAGGGGATGAGCCCCATTGGCTGCTGCTATGAAGCCACAAAGCGCGTGCATGTCTTTTAAACAGTGAATTATGGAAAATCCAAAAATTGGTGGACTGTACATGCGTAAGACCAATAAGCTTGATGGTGTGCATGTGAAGTAGGAGGAAAAAGGGTGGGTTTGTGAGAGTGAGGAGCGACTTGGGAGAAGGGGCTAACAGTTCCATTTATTATGGTGCACCTGTCACGGCCGATGGCCCAGGAGCAGGAAAACGCCAATGCAAAACCCACAGACTCAGATAAACGTTTAACAAAAGTTTATTTTAGGATAAAGTAATCAAAAGAACATCCAGTGAAACAACATAATCAAGGCTAAGGTCCAAGTGTACAAAAAATATCCAGAACCAAAATTTCAACAGAAAACAGGAAAAAAAAAAGATCTTGATATAACAAATACAAGTGAAACATATTAGGTCCGCCCTAATATGTTTCACCAGGTAATCACACAGGAGGGAAAGACACAAGGCAGGAAGTTAATCTAAGACAAAGACAGGGTGAAGACATTTCAAAATAAAAACTAGGAACCAGTAACTAACTAAAAAAGACAACAAAAGAACATAACATCAGAACCAAAACTAAAACACATACCACATAAGACACCAAAAACATGAATCCTGACAGCACCCTTCTGACCCTTCTACTTTCCCAAGAAGCTTGTGGAACTGCCAGTCTGCTGTGAACAAAGCTGATTTCATTACAGCTTTTGTTCATTCTGGTCTTTCAGTTGTAGCACTTACAGAAACATGGATCAAACCAGAAGACTCTGCCGCTCCCACTGCCCTCTCTCATAATCACACTTTTGCCCACAGTCCTTGCGACACAGGAAGGGGTCAAGGGAGTACTTATCCCTACTGATTGGAAGTTTATACAGCTATCACCCTTGTGTGACAACAGCTCGTTCAAGTACCATGCTGTTACCATCACCCACCCTGTTAAAAGTCATTTTGTAGGTGTCTATTGCCTGCCAGGTCAGCTTGGACATTTCTTGAAGGAGTTGGATGAGCTTCTTTCATCCTTCCCTGAGGATGGTACTCCTCTGGTGGTATTAGGAGACTTCAACATCCACCTTGAAAAGCCACATGCTGCTAACTTCAATAACCTGACTGCATCATTTGACCTCAAGCAGGTCTCCACATCAGCAACTTACAAGTCTGGTAACCAACTATATCTTATCTACATAAGATACTGCTCCACTCATCACACTAAGGTCACGCCACTGCACATGTCTGATCAATTTTTCGTAACTCTCGACCTCGATCTAACTTCTCCAGACACTACAATTGTTTACCGCTTGTCCATTTTCCAACGCAACCTGTGTACACTCACTCCCTCCCGCTTTTCCTCTGCCGTGTCTTCTGTACTCTGCCCCTCTGAGTAGCGCTCTCTTTTAAACATCACCGACACTCTGTGTCGCTTACACAGCTTTAGACCAGCCCTTCCATCCTCATCTGCCCCCTGGTTATCCGATGTTCTACGTGAGCCTTGCGTCAGCTGAGAGAAAATGGCACAAGTCATAAGATCCTACTAACCTCTGCATTTACCATTCTCTCCTCTCTATTTTCTCCGCTAATGTCACTTCTGCAAAAAACTGGCTACTACCATTCTAAGTTAATTAACTCACCTGACTCACGCACTCTCTTTATAACCTTCTCTGCCCTCCTTTGTCCACCTGCTCCCACACCAATCAGTTCTCTGCGGGACCACCTGTTGAACTCGTCTACACCCCTGATATATGTTTGCTCCCTTCTTTTTCTCCTCTAACTGAAGCAGACGTTTCCAAGGTCCATTGGTTCTAACCACTCTACCACCTGTCCGCTGGATCCCATTCCCACACATCTCCTTCAGGCCATCTCTCCATCTGCTCTGCCTGCTCTCACCCACATTATCAACTTATCTTCTCTCCACTGGGTCATTCCCCAGCTTTCTAAGAGTTTCTCTCCTTCCCTTTACTGCCAAAGCTCTGGAGCGAGTTGAGTTTAACCAGCTCTCCTCCTTTCTCACATGAAACAACCTCCTGGACCAGAACCAGTCTGGGTTCAAGAGCGGACACTCCACCAAAACTGCACTGCTCTCAGTCATTGAAGCCCTGAGACTGGCAAAGACAACATCCAAGTCATCTGTTCTCATCTTACTGGATCTGTCTGCTGCCTTTGACACCGTTAATCATCACATCCTCCTGTCTTCTCTCAGTGTGATGGGTGTCTCTGGAATGGTGTTGCAATGGTTCAAGTCTTACCTTTCTGGTAGGTCATTCAGAGTATCCTGGAGAGATGAGGTCTCTGAGTCCCAACATCTCAATACAGTGGTGCCTCAGGGCTCAGTGCTTGGACCGCTACTCTTTTCCATTTACATGACATCTCTTGGCTCTGTCATTCAGAAGCATGGCTTTTCCTATCACTGCTGCAGATGACACTCAACTCCACTTGTCATTTCAACCTGATGATCCGACGGGCTCTGCTCGCATCTCGGCATGCCTGAGTGACATCTCACTTTGGATGAAGGACCATAACCTGCAGCTGAACCTTGCAAAAACAGAACTGCTTGTGATTCTGGGCAACCCAAAGACCCGCCACAACCTCTCCATTCAAGATCAGCAGATTTTGTAGCCATCTTTCAAAAAAGCCTAAAAACATATCTCTTCCATCAACACCTGACTTGACAAACACAAAAAATACAATTAAAATTAAAATTCCCTGCTATCCCAAGCCTTGTATACTGTGCTGGGTTTTAACTAATTAGTAAAATTGCTTCAATTGTTTTCCTCACTTGTAAGTCGCTTTGGATAAAAGCGTCTGCTAAATGACTAAATGTAAATGTGAATGTGAATGTCATGGTTTAGGAAAGGCTGGAATCAGGTACAGTATATTTAAATTGTTTTGCTCTTAAAACTCCCTTGGTGTCTTCTTTTGGTGAATTCCGTTTTTGGTAATCAGGCAAGAAGACAGAGAATTCCAGCGTGCTTACTATCAGTACATATCTACTTTGTCCTGATGAGCGTTTAATAAAATCAAGTCTTGTCTGTTGTCCGTAATTAGAGCTGAGCTGCTACATGCTAGGCTGTTTGCTGCTTTCATCAGCTTCACTCACTAATGTGATGTTCTAGAAAGCGTCGAGAATCGTTTACTGCTGTGTCAGAGAAGAAGACATCAGACAGACAGCCCAGGAGCATTGTTCAGATGGAAATATCAGTCTGCATTATTTTAAAGATGTACACACTCTCACCTGCCAGAGAGGAAGACTGTGAAACACAAACACTAAATAAACACAGACAATAAAGCTAGATAAATATTTAAAGTTTAATGCTAACCACTTTGCCACATTAGCTTTTTATTATCTCTTTAACATTGTACTTGATGACAGAGAAACCATTAAAGTAGGTTATGCATAAAATTAACATTCACAACATGTAAGCTATTTAGTCTGAGAGGGACCAACCTATAGAAAATTATACATTTCTATAACATAAGCACAGGGAAAGGACCACTATTCTACAAAGGATACCAGAGGAAGGACATGATCACCAGGATTAAACTCCGGCTGCACAGCATGTCATCTATCATATTTTCTTTTTTTCTATTTTTAAAGTTTTAGTCTAAACCAATTTACATAGTAAAGAAGGTTCTGTGGTGGTTCATCTGGCAAACAACTACAATGCAAAACCGTTTGTGGCACTTGCACTTTGTGTCCAAATACTAAGCTGTTAGGGGAAAAAACTATGCTTTCCTGCACTACTTTACAAGCAGCTAGCATCAACTGACTGACAGTTTGCACGAAGCAAAGACTTTAATGTCTGGTGAAAATGTTCCAGAGCTCCTTGGAAATGGAATGCAGTAGACTTGTCAATGCTTTAACAATTGCTTTAGTATACACTAGGGCTGAACGATATGGACAAAATTTCATATCTCGATTTTCATGCCAGATATCTTGATATCAATACAATACGATACGACTACGTGTTCGTGAAAACCAAGCATTTCTCAGAAAAATAAAAAGATCATAATACAAAAAAATGTGGAAAGTATAGTTTTATTTTTAAGAACAATTCATCAACATTAACATAAATTACCAAAAAATAAATTACAAATCAAACCTTTTACTGCAGAGCTGTCATATATCACAACTTTTCAGTGTTTTCAACCACATACTGTTTATTTAAGTTTCAAACATATAAATTCACATAAGTACTAAAAAAACAATACCTTTAGAGTTTGTAAAATACACACTGATGTCTATGGAAGAGGTAATAATAATCCTTTCCATTATAATTCAACACGTTTTATTCATATCAGATACACATTGTGTAAGTAACTTCAATGTTTACTCTATTCTATTGCCAGTTCACCAGCCACTTACTTTTAAGTATTTCGGGAGAAGTGGATGAATTCACGTGTTGTGAACATAGAGGTTTGTAAATCCAACAGATTCGATTCTCTGAACTGTGTCTGCGGCACAAACTAACACGGCGGTGCCCATCGCGCATACAGCTCAACTAACGCGATCGTTATAAAAGGTGTTTACACAACAATATACTTCCACTTGCATGTATTTGAATCGGAATATCAGATATTTAATGCCATAGCCAACACATTTGTGAATATTCTCAATAAAAAAGAAAAAAATACATAACAAAAAGATCATCATTCATTCAGCGCTGTTGCTGTGTGTGTCACATGACAAGCAATGACACCATGGAAATGCCGCCTCCCTCTCACAATATAGTTCCCACGTCCCTGGTAGTGTGTGTGATCGTTGGCTTTAGCGGTGCATTCAAGGGCACTCGTAAAACTGATGTTTGTTGTATGCAGGTCGAGCACGGTGAGGGGAAATCTATATTGTCTATATTGTTGCTTTTTTCTATAGTAATATCTTGAAAGTTCATATCTAGATAAAGATACGATAACAATATATCGTTCAGCCCTAGTATACACAATGGAAAAGCTGCAGGATATCTATATATAGCTTCCAGACACATCAAAGTCAACAGGTAACAATGCTCTCATTTGGACCGTGGAAAAGGTCTAACTCAATGCGCAAAGTCTCTGAGTAGAACTAACTAACAAACTAGTCTGCGAGCTGCCCTCTTACATCTAGACCAGCCCGTACATCCTTGTTGGCCCCTGGTTATTTGCTGTTCTACCTGAGCATCGCACAAGCCTCCAGTCAGCTGAAAGAAAATAGTGCAAGTCAGAAGCTCCTACTGACCTCTGTCTCTATCAGTATCTCCTCTCTGAACTCACCACACCCCTGATACATCTTTGGTCCCCTTTTTATCCCCTCTAACTGAAGCAGACACTTCCAAGGTCATTGGTTCTACCCACCCTACAACCTGCCCACTGGATCCCAGCCCCCACACATCTCCTTCAGGCCATCTCTCCATCTGTCGTCCCTGCTCTGACTCATATCATCAACTTATCTCTTACCACAGGGTCATCACCCACAGCTGAACATTGCAAAAAGAGAACTGCTTGTGATTCCGGCCAACCCAAAGACCCACCATAACCTCTCCATTCAACCAGGCTCATCAACCATTACACCGTCCAGCACTGCCAGAAATTTGTGAGGGGTAATTGATCAACTAAACTTCAAGTCATGTTGCCAGCACCACCAGATCCTGTAGATTCATCCTCTACATTATCAGGAAAATTAGACCTTTTCTACCTGAGCACTTCTAGTCCAGGTTCTTGTCTTGTCCAAACTGGAATATTGCAGTGTTCTACTGGCTGGACTCCCTGCCTGCACAACTACCCTCTACATGAAAAAAGGGTTTAAGTTAAAGCATCTGGACTCAGTTTTCAAGGTGAAGTCGTTTCGTCTCTAATTCCAAGAGACTTTATCAATTCTGAATTCAGAATTGATAAAACTTTTTTTCAAGATGTTCTGGATGACTGAGAACCTTTACAGACAAACCTCTACATATAATCCAGAATGCACCGGCGAGGTGCACATAACTCATCTCTTCATCTCTTCACAACCACTGGCTCCGCCCCCTTATATCTTCACTCACTGATACAGACCTATGTTCCTGCCAGATCCCTGCGCTCTGCTAATGAACAACGTCTGGTGGTACCATCCCAAAAAGGAAAAAAATTACTCTCGCGTACTTTCTCTGGATCTGTTCCACATTGGTGGAAAGAGCTACCTACTGCTACAAGATCAGCAGATTCTGTAGACATCTATAAAATATGCCTGAAAACACATCTTTTTCACACCAGCAACACTTGACTGACAAACACTGAATTCTACTTCCTTTCTAGCTCTTTTCGTGAAAAACTAAATACATAAAAAATAAAAAATCCTATCCTTTGCTTTGTATACTCGTTTTTGGTGCATTTATGCATTTTGCTTCATTTGTTTTCCTCTTTTGTAAGTTTTAGATAAAAGTGTCTGTTAAATGACTAAATGTAAATTTGAAGCGTGAGATCAAAGTCTCCTGAAAAGGGGTCAAAGCTGGCTTTCTCATGGTAGAACAGATTGTACGTGTGGCCATTCCTTTGATAACCCTTTCCAAAAGACATTTTGCAAATTCTCTGGCTTATCAGGATTCTAACTCACATTGAAAAGCTCTCCCAAAGTCATCCCAGCTTGTCATTTCAGCTCTGCTGTTGGCGCTGGACAATTAAAGTCCAACTAATGTCACATCTTTAAAAAGAAAAAGAAAAGATGGGAATGTTGAAAAATTGGGAATAGTTAAGGAGCAAAAAAGCGATGGGATGATAATAAAGTTGTG
Source organism: Neodontobutis hainanensis (assembly GCA_024349245.1). Lineage (NCBI taxonomy): Eukaryota > Metazoa > Chordata > Actinopteri > Gobiiformes > Odontobutidae > Neodontobutis > Neodontobutis hainanensis. The sequence continues at coordinate 17,669 of JALDNG010003354.1, read as the reverse complement.
GAAAATGAAAGTGAGATAATGAAGTAGTCTGCAGCATGATTCAACACTCTTGCACGCTCTCATAAAGACAGATGGACAGACACAGAGATAAAGTTTGCTCCTATCTGAAATGTAATAAAAGTGAAGTAAATGAGTCGATTCTGTGAGCCTAGCTGAAGGCCATTGTGGCAGTAATAGCAGCGCTGGTGGTATTGGCCCTAACAGAGCCATAATGACTTTGAGTAGTAATAATCTGTGGCGGCGCACAGCGATAAGGCTGCCACATTGGTATTCTTTGAGCAGTTTCACACCAGACTTGTTATTCTGCAGCTGTTGGTTGCAGGTTCAAATCCCCAGCTGCCTAACTTGAAGTGTGAGCTGTGAATATAAAATAGTTACTCATCAACTGTAGACAGATAGTGTGACCTTGACCAGGACCATAATGTTTCAAAATATATAGCTGAATCTTTATCTCAGTAGAAAGCAATCCCCAAATGAAGTGTGTTGGAGCAGGGCTGGGATGTGATCTCTGCAGCATGTCTCAGCGTTACTAATTTGTGTTCACAACTTAAATAGAGAGCCCCTGCTTTTGATTCCCTTTGTGTCATGCTGTCACATTTACAAGTAAGAGATATATTTTTGTGCCAAAAACCTTGCTTCAGTTGTATTTAGCTACATGCAAATGGTGTCCCTGGACTTAAATGTTATCTTTTAATGTCATCAATATACAGCATTGTAGTGTGATGTACTAAGGTATCTCTGTTGATGGAAAATGTAAGGATGCTGTTTATCAGCTGGTCTCAACACTCATAATTTTTAGTCCATCATATTTATGTGCAGAGTATCTGAATAATACGACTTTTGCATGAGAAGAACTTATATTCATTAATTTTCTTCCACTCAGTCCCGTTAGGGGTCGCGGGTGACTGGAGCCTATTCCAGCAACTTTAGGTCTCCTGGACAGCGGCCAGTTAGTTGCAGGTCAATAGGGTTTTATATGCATGTCTTTGGACAGTGAGAGGAAGCCAGAGTACCCGGAGAGTACCCGCAGTAACACTGGGAGGACATGCAGACTCCTCACAGAAAGGCTGGAGTTGGCCAAAGATATTCAAGTTGGCGGGGTATGAACACACAACCTTCTTGCTGAGAGGCAGGAGCGCTAACCACTCTGCCACATGCAGAAATTATATTGTGGCGCGACCGAAAACAGGGGCTGATATATTTTAACTTTTATATATTTTAAAGAGTCTGTATAAAAATAGCCAACTACGCCACCCTAGGAATTTCACCTAGAGAATATTATGAAAACAAGGACACACAGATTCACTCACTGATAAAGGAGACAAGATTTCCGCATTTACAAACAATCAGATTTATTTAGGTTAAGTGGCAGAAAAAGACAATAAAATCCTGCTGGAGTACAATAAATGTTATGTTTATTACAAGAGTAAAATGCCAATTCTAGAAAAGGGTTAAAATAATCTTTAAACGAGCTACATAAATTCAAGGAGCTGAGGCTTACCAGTGAGGGGAAGTGTGAAGGATGGGGGAGGCTACATCCAGTGGGAGTGAGGGCACCCAACAACACACACACACAAAATGGGCAAACCAAGGAAAAATAAACAACTGGAGCACCACCACCAGGGGTCACCACTACCACCACAGGGGACCTCAGCAACTGAAACAGATAATAGAAACGTTAACAAGGAGGATAAAATCATTAACAAGTCACTGTACTTGTAAACACAGCTCACACCACTATCAATAAAAGTCATAGACAGTCCCCTTATACAGGGCAGGAGGTTCAGTCCAAGTCCTCATGCAAACAGTTCATTTTGATGCCACGGAACAAATAAGAGCATCAAGCAGCAACTCAAAACAGTAACCAAACAGCAATAAAACAAGAACAAGAACAGCAACAGTCGACTATATACCAAACAAAACAAAACAGAACAAAACGAACAAGACAAAACAGCAACGGCAAAACAAAAGAAACAAAAACAACAAACAGCAACGACAAAACGAAAGAAACAAAAACAACAAACAGCAACGACAAAACGAAAGAAACAAAAACAACAAACAGCAACGAGTCCACAAAACGGGAGAAGCAGTAGGCTAACTAAATAGCCAGAGCTGCAACCGAGTGTAGCGTTGTTTCACGAGCAATGGAGTACATAACTATGCACTGGTCATTTAGCCTGTAACCTGGCGCTGCATCCGCCCAGCAGAACACATGCAGCGGGGGCCTACACAGCTGCAAAATAAAGACTGAATCAGGGTTGGCTTACAATATGCTGCCCAGGGTGAAACACAACAAGTACTTACATGCCCAATTTGAGCCGAACACTCTCCACAGCGCGATCCGAACAACGGAAACACACGAGGCCTACGCGGCTGTAAGGGAGTCATACTGGAGGTTAAAGCCACCAAAGAAACAGGACACCAAAATAAACGTAGCCGTGGCCGGCTCCTACCTGTTTGCCTGACACGGAAGCGCAACAAAGGGGAGTGGCGTGACAGAAGCAGAGAGCGCACTAGGGGTAAGGAAGCGCTTTTATTGGGAACCTGGCTAAGTGCCTCTTAAAGCCACAGTACGACTGGTGCTGCCACAATATCATTAGAATATTATTTAGGGCTGCATGCTTGGGTTGGGGTTCATCTACAATGCCAGTGTATTTCACTAAAAAAGGCCATGCCTTTCAAAATATCTTCCTTTTATATAAATTGATGCTAAAATGCTGGACACTATGAGAAAACTAGAAAGGGTTAAGTAAGTAAAACATTCCAAAATTTTGATTAGATTTAGATACAGATACAGGTCTGGCCCAAGGGTTAATCTAGAGCAGGCACAAGACAAGATTTTATAGGGTCCTCAGCTTCCATTATAAAATATATTGTTTATGACTAACTCTGTCAGAAAGTGTTTTCATCTCATGATGACAGCAGCTCTCATCTACTGCTCTCAAGCCACCCCTGACCTGTGACTACAGTGCACAGACGTCATGAGACAGAAAGAAACTGTCAGTTTTCGGTACTTCTGAAAAGAAACACCATTATTAATATCAGCACTTGCACTTAAGCAGTTATTAAACTTTTAAATAACAATGACCTCAAAGTGGACTCTCACAAAACAACTGTGTATATTGAACATACAGTGGCAAGACAAATATGTGAAGCTTTTGGAATTTCATGGTTTTATAAATTAATTTGTGTTAAAATGTAATCTCATCTTTATCCGAGTCATAGTATTGACAAACATAATGTGTCTAAAAATAATAACGCTAAAATCTGATCTTTCATGTCTAGTTTTGAGAACAACCAAAAAACCTCATAGTGCTTGTGGATAAAGTATTTGAACCCATGAGTTAATGACCTTAAAAAAGCTAATTGGAGACAGGTTTTAGCACACCTGGAATCTCATTAAGCTAATAAAATTGGAGGTGAGGACTACAGCTACTTTGACTGATAAAAACCCTCAAACTTTTGGAGTTTGCTCTGCACAAGAAGAACACACCTACTGTATGTGAGCCATGCCTCACAAAAAGAGCTTTCAGAGGAGCTACAATCAAGAATTGTTGCTTTAAATAAAGCTGGAAAGGGTTACAAAGTTAATTTCAAGACTTTAGAAAGTCTACAGTTGGAAAAACAAACTCCGCCTTTTGGAGTAATCAAGTCAGAGCCCAGACTTCAAACATATAGCAATACTATGGATTGACTTAAAGAGGACCAGACACATGAGAAGTGTATAGAATATGACAGAGCTAAAGAGGTTCTGTCAAGAAGAATGGGCTAAAATTCCTCCTCAACAATGTACAGGTCTGATCCACAGCTACAGGAAGTGCCTAGTGAGGTTATTGCTGCCATAACATTAAAGATCAGAATTTCTTTGTGTAATTAGTTTAAGACACATTATGTTTGTCAATACCCTTGACTTAAAAATTAAATAATTAAAGTCAGATCACATTTTAATACAAATTTATAAAAAAAAAAAAACATGAAATTCCAAAAGGTTGACATACTTTTTCTTGCCACTGTGTTACATCTTTAACAGCATCTATAAGTATTTCAGTTTGAAATATATATACATTGCAATCTACAGTATATATACCTACTGTATAATAAGCATTATATATATATATATATATATATATATATATATATATATATAAAATATACTATTTAAACTTTTCAATGTTATTTTATGAATTTACCTGGAAAAAGACAAGTTTGAATGGGTTACTACCACATTAGAGGCTTTATAAAACATGTTGACAGTTTAGAACAGTGGTCCCTCTCTGAGGTTCACTGGGACTTTGATGTATAGATGTATGTTTAAAAAAATTTGAAAGATCTGTCATTTGTGCTGTGTGTTTGGGCTTCAGAGAAGTCTTTTTACAAATTCTTTACACATTACTAGATGAATAGGGAACGCATAGAACTAAGTTGCAAAAAGAAAAAAAACATCTCCACACTCTTCATTCTGAAAACCATCAATTAAAATGTTTGTATATGAATATGCTCCGTGTTATTGAGCTCTATTTCTGACGGTGGTTCATTTTCTTTAAACTTTATCATAAAGCATAGGCTTCAGTTTCAACTAGTCTTTTAAGCTGCTGCAGAATATCTCAAGCTGACTGCATATCAGACGCACAATACACGAAGACACGAGTGGCACCTGTGGTCCCTGGCACAAATGTGACCAGGACTGTGGACTCAGCGTATACCCTGCTGGGACACAAGTGGACAAGTGGAGCCTCTACAGTGCTTACAGAGAACTGGCCACAGATACGGGTTTGCTAGGATCAGTTCGCTCTTTTATGCTGTCGTGCGTGGTGAGACTGCAGAAGGAATGGACTGATTGACTGAATGTGCCTGTATGTAGTGAAAATGTAAAATATGTAGTCACATTTAATTGTCATATTAATATTGTAAAAATAGGTTTCTAAAGGTTTTCGCAATTGTTTCCCTTTCCGATATTGGCAGTTAGTTAGACATGTCCCTAGTGTCCCTGCCTAAAATGTCGTCCCTGCAGTCATCTTAAGATTACATTACATTTTCACATCTGTTGATGTTGTAGATAGTAACACACCTCCATTTGTAAATGTGTAGATAAGCATTTTTCAAATGGCTCGTTAAGGCGATGAGACTAAATATATCAAAACTGGCTGTAATTTAGAATATCTCTTTATCGGCAGCCTATTTACTACAATAATAACCCTATGTTTAACCACTGCTTGAGGGTGTGAGAGAGAAACATAAAGACAACTTTGAGGCTCCCTGAATGTTCTACCAAAAAGTTTATTCTTAACCATGGGGTTAGGCTTACAATACAGGCCCCGGCAAAAGGCATCCATTTGACCACTTTAACATCAGTTATGTTATCAGTTTATATATTATAAATAAGTGACATAAAATGACTAATACAGTCAGTCTGAGGCAACATATTTGAATGTATTTTGTGGTAAAGGTTTTCACTTTAATCATGTAAAAATACATCTTATAATATCTCTGCCTCTCTTCAAAAGCATAAAAGACGCTGGTCTGAGAGAGACTGGCTCTATAAAATGTCTGAAGTGAAGATAATCAGAAACAGACTTCTTTCAACTTTTGCATTTAATGTGGCATTGTTACCTCTGTCAGTGTATGTGTACATGTTAGACTGTGAGGCATGAGGTGGAACAGCAGAGAAGCCTTGGAGCGTGATTTCAGAGGTGTGTGTGTTAATGCATGTGTCGACCCTCCAGTGTGTAAGTGATGTATGGCCTGGGATCTAAAGGGAGTCCCTGGTGCTCAGGCCTTTCCTCATGGGGCTTTCCTCTCAGAAAATACCACCCGGAGGAGGCGCCACAGGGGGCTCACTGCTGCTGGTAAAACTCAGACAGCTCTGACCAATAGAGGAATCTGAAGCTAACAGTGAAAAATACTCAAATGTTAATGGCTTTTTGTGAATTTGATTATTCAGAAAACAAAATATTCACAGCTGTCACAGATGTTATGAGCTGCTGAAGCCCACAGCAGAAAAAGGTATCAGTAGACTGGTGGGTAGATATTAATGTAAACCACTACAAACCAATCCAGGGTGGCTGAGGCTGTGGAGAGATGGATTATAATGTTGTCACCAAATCTCTTGTCACAAGGACTGGAAAGTTTTATTGGAAGTTTAAAAAAGCCTAATTCTACTAATCTCATGTCTAAAAACTGATTGGATCCATTGTATCAGTTGCTGGACTGAAAGAAATGTGTTATACCTTGTCTTTGAATTCACTGGTTCCAGGCTTTTACTTCCAAAATCACATGGCTCAAGCTGAAGTTAAAGTGGTTATCTAAATTATTACAGGCCTAAGAGTGAAACACTATGTTAATGTAGAGTGTCTAACCCAGATCTGGTGACCAGCATTGAGTTGGACCATGCTCTCTCAAACACAGTTGTGGCAAAGCATCATCTCGGGTTGCTTGACTGCAACCCTGTTCCCTGAAAAACTGGGAACATCAACAAAAATTTCAGCCACAACTGCCATAAAAATAGTTTGAACAATTCATTCATTCATTCATTCATTTTCTACCGCTTTGTCCCGTTAGGGGTCGCGGGTGACTGGAGCCTATCCCAGCAGCTTTGGGCCGGGGTACACCCTGGACAGTGGCCAGTTAGTCGCAGGGCTGACATATAGAGACAGACATTGACAGACAACCATTCACTCTCACTTTCATTCACTAGGGACACTTTAGAGTTGCCAATTAACTATACATGCATGTCTTTGGACGGTGGGAGGAAGCCGGAGTACCCGGAGAGAACACACGGTAACACGTGGAGGACATGCAGACTCCTCACAGAAAGACCGGAATTGGCCGAAAATGTTTGAGTCGGCCGGGTTTTGAACTCACGACCTTCTTGCTGTGAGGCAGGAGTGCTAACCACTCTGCCAGGTGCTTTGTGTTTGAACAATAGTACAACAAAAACTGTCCAAAAGACAGTAATAAAAAGTTTACATACCCCAATACCGTGTATTACCACCTTTAACATCAATGACAGCTCAAAGTCTTTTGTGGTAGTTGTGGATGAGGCTCTTTATTTTCTCAGATGGTAAAGCTGTGCATTCTTCTTGGCAAAAAGCCTCCAGTTTATCTAAATTCTTGGGCTGTCTTGCAGGAAATGCATGTTTGAGATCTCAAACAGGACCTCCACTTTATGCTGCTGTAGCAAATTACAGATCAACCTGGCCTTGTGCTTTGAATTGTTGGAATGTACAAGTACATCCCATGCACAACTTCTGGGCTGATGAGTGCAAATGTTTCCCCAGTATTTTCTGATAACATGCTGCATTCATCTTTCCCTGTTCCTTTGCAGCTCACACATTAACAAAACATCAGAGAGCCACCTCCATGTTTCACAGTAGGAATGATGTACCTTTCATCATAGGCCTTGTTTACTCCTCTCCAAATGTAACACTTTGGAGGGTTATGGCCAAAAAGTCAAATTTTGGTCTCATTACCCCAAATGACTTTGTTCCAGAAGTTGAGGCTTGTTTCTGTCCTGTTTAGCATATTGTAAGCGGGATGCTATGTGAAATTTGTGTAGAAATGTTTTTCTCAACTATGCAGCAAATTTTTCTTCCTTATTGTGCATCTTGAAACAGCAACACCAGTTTATTTCAGAGAGTCCTGTATTTCAGCTGAAGTTATTTGTGGGTTTTTCTTTGCATCCCAAACAATTGTTTGGGCAGCTGTGGCTGTATTTTTTGTTGGTCTACCTGACCTTGGTTTGGTTTCAACAGAATCCCTCATTTTCAACACTGCTGATATGCATTTTTAATTCATTGGATATCATTTTATATCCTTTTCCTGTTTTATTACCTTTTTGTGGCCATTCAAACCTGTTTATGTCAACTTGTGCAGCCAACTGAGCAGTGCAGCTGGAATGATGCTGTTTTTTTCAAAGCGCTTTGTTTTACATCTTGGGAATATGGTCCTGTCCCAACACCTGCACTTGCTCACTTGTGCCCTTCAAGTCGGGTTCCCGCCGAGGGGCACAAGTGCGTAGTGTGTCCCAGTTCTCTAAGTAACATTCTCAGCTGCACTCCACTGTGTCCTTTATCCACACTTCCAGCATGTGTGCAGACCTGACTTTGCTGAAGGATATTACCCGCAATTCCCTTTCTTTGTGACATTTTCTAACAGATGGGCTGATGTATAAATAATTAAATGAATAAACCTGTTGCCCTGGTAACAACACTATATAAATCTGTCTACTATCTACTGTTGTTGACTTTCTGATAAATCCAGAAACATTTTAGCAAACATTGCTACACATGAAGGCATTGTGCTCTTTTTTCTGTCTTGTTGTGATCATGATGAAAGTTACAAAAAAAAGTGAGGTATCCCAATTCTTAATTTTTCAGATTTGGACCTTTCCCTTCACACACTTTCATAAAATGCACTTGCTGAGGGTGTAGTCCAAGTATTGGGACCGAAGAATCTCTGTCCAGAATAAAACAGTTGGAACTCATTGTGATCCTTTCTGTGAGGAGTCTGCATGTCCTCCATGTGTTACCGTGGGTTCTCTCCGGGTACTCCGGCTTCCTCCCACCGTCCAAACACATGCATGTTTAGGTCAATTGGTAACGCTAAAGTGTCCCCATTGAATGAATGTGAGAGTGAATGGTTGTCTGTCACTGTCTATGTCTAAATGTCAGCCCTGCAACTAACTGGCTACTGTCCAGGGTGTACCCAGCCTTAGACCCAAAGTTGCTGGGATAGGCTCCAGTCACCTGACGGGACTAAGCAGAAGAATATTAATGAAAGAATATTTTTGGGCTAAAACTTACACAGTGCTACGTTAAAAGTTAAAGATTATTGGAAACAGACTCAATTTAGCAGATTGGAAAGGTACATGCAAGATATGATATGACTGTTGTCATTCGCACAAAGTGGACAATTTGAAATAATGCTTCAACCGGGTAAATTTATAATCTGTCACAAAATTCTCTGTGTGTCCTTTAAAAAGTTCCTTCCCCTAGAAAACCCCTGTGATGGTGAATGAGAATCCAACCAACATTACTTTAACATATCCATTGTATGTCAGGGCTGCCATTCCAGACTGAGAGTGTTAAACAAGTTGCATTATGTTGTTAGGATTTTATAATAAGAAACACTTTTTTATAACTGTTTTGTATGTTATTTGCACTCTCTGCATGATAAACTGCACCCTAGATTAGTACACTAAATATCTCATCTGTTGAAACCAGTTAGAACCAGTTGGTCACCCCTGTCTGGACACATAGTGGAAAACTACTGATTCAAAGTAGGAAGTGTCCTCCTGTGAGAGGAGTGGCCAAAGGTTAGGACCTTTTGAGCATTGAGTTGACCAGCAGCACAACACGTGGGCTGACCTCCTATTAACTACGTGTTGTGACCCAGCGCTGGCTTGTACCTTTTTCTGAGTGGAATTAAATGGACAAACTTTACATTGGTTTTATAGTTTTATTGAAGTAATATTAGTTCCAACACTCGTACCGAAAGAGCCGGGAGAAACTGGTTTTCGGAGTAACAATGTGTATATTGTTTGTGTGAATAAATGTCTGAATTATTTAAATTAAAATGAGCTTAGGTAACAACAACACTAGTAAAGTTATAAAATAGTGGTGTACAATGACAGAGTTTATGAAATCTTGAAACACATACATAAGTACGTATATGTCTGTTATTTCTGATTCATGGATGACATTGTGGTTTGGATGAATGTCTGAGTGCTTCTGTTAGTCAGTCTCTGGAGCAGGAATTGTGGGGTTCAGCAGTTGTAGGAACAGTGGCTCCCCGGTGCCACAAATAACCAATCATTATCTGAACTTACATTTGTGCTGCTGTTCGGTGTGGTTACAGCAGTAATAGAGCTCACGCTGTACATACTGCTGGATGTGCTCATTCTTATGACTGATGGAGAGGAATGACATGTAACCACTGCTGACTGGGCCTCACAGCAGATGAGAAGCCATTTTCCTGCAATGGCTAATACAAAGCATATGTTTTTCCATGTAATAACAGCTTTAGCATTAGATGAACTATCATATCATACCTTACATGATAAATGAGGGGATCTCAAAGAAAAGCCCAATGACTGTTCAACCTTTTTCACACACAGCGTCCTGTATTTATGCAAAATATGTTGGCAATCTTCAGCAATAACCTATAGTAGTACAGCTGTGATGATTGTCTCTGTTAGTTGGAAATTAGAGAATGCCTAATACATAAATTGAAAATAAGCAAGATTGTGCAGTATTGTCTATGTATCTGGAAATCTGTTGTAAAAAAAAAAACATAACTGTGCCATTCTACCTATAAAATTTGGACTTCGTCTTAGTGTATCTACAAAGGCATCCAACTTTAAGTCACAACCTATCTGTAATTGAAAAAAAACACAGACAAATCTTCTAGGTATCAAACCCCTATTTTGTCCTTTTTTACATCTTAATCTGAGCTGACCCACCATATAATACAAACTGAGGTAGTAACTATTCAAGAGAGTTGAGTTACTCCCTTCCTTGTAGGTTATTTATTGTTTAAAAAATAAAAGTAAAAAAAATGAGCAGTGCATTAACGAGTTCAAAAAAACAAACTTATGAACTAATCTTCACGGAAGACATTCATTTTCACAGAACTAAGTCAGGGTGCATAATGTCTCAAGCAGCATTTTAAGTGAGGTTACCCACTGGTTATTTTACCCCTGAAACCTGGCATATTTTTGCTTTCAAATGTGCATCAATATCAGGCATCACATCCTGAGTGCCAGCCAATTTCAGGATGTCATTCAAGTGCTTGTGTGTGAGCCATGACTGCAGCTTTGTTTAATTGATGCTCATTACAAAGAACACTTACTCACACAGATATGTGGTTCCAAACATGCACAACACTTAGGCTGTAAGGGCTGTCAAGTTGGGGTAGCCTGGCATGAGATACTGATAAAATGTGTCCAAGCCAGCTACAGCAAATTTGCCCTTTAATCTGAGCCACACTGCAGGTCTATTTTTTTGAAGTTGGATGTTGATGGGCAAATTAGAAGCCTTCACGGTGAATGGTCAGCAAAAACATTGATGTCTTTCTCCAGTTCACCAAAAATCTAAAAGCGTTGCACAAACTCCTGCAATTGTCCCGTTATTTTATCTTTGAACTGCTTCATGTCTGCGTCATAGACAAGACAAGGGAAGTGAGCAGCATCACCATCTGCAAGTTGTGTCTCCCACAATGACAGCTTCACCTTGAACATATATGTTGTCATAATACTAAGTGACAACTTTTTTACGCCCTTGCAGCATTCTGTTCAAATTATTCAAGTGTTCTGTAACATCCACCAATAAAAGCAAAGTCCTGAAATTCCAACTCCAATTCCAACACTGGTTTCCCTTTTCTTTTCCAGGAACATTCCCATTTCATCCAGTAAATCCAGGAAAATGCCAAAGCACATAATGTTCAAAGTTGAAGATGCAGAATTAGGCTAATAGGCAGAATGACAAGGCAAGGCAATTTAATTTATATAGCACAATTCATACACTGAGTAACTCAAAGTGCTTTACAGAAATAAAAGACATTTTACAAGATTTAGATTCAGAAAAAATTTAAACATTTTCAAAAAAAGAGTTCAGATAAAAAACATTTTAAGTTAAAATGTAGACGGAGCTAAAAACGAAGGTTTTTAACCTCCCTTTGAACATTGTTAAAGTTGAGGCTCTTCCAGGTTTTTGCTGCATGAAACTTAAACGCTACTAGTCTATTCTCTGAGCAACAGGAAGCCAGTGCAGAGATTTTAAAACTGGACTGATGTGGTTGTACTTCCTGGTGTTAGTTAGAACCCGAGCAGCAGCGTTCTGAATAAGCTGCAGCTGTCTTAACCCTCGTTTTGAGAGACCAGTGAGCAGGCCGTTACAGTAATCTAACCTGCTGGAGATAAAAGCATGAATAAGTTTCTCTAAGTCTGGTTGAGACATCATCCCTTCAACTCTGGAAATGTTTTTAAGGTGATAAAATGCAGATGATGTAATTGACTTAATGTGACTCTGGAAACTTAAGTCTGAGTCCATGATGACCCCTAGATTTCTAAACTGATTTTTAGATTTTAGAGAAAGAGACTCAAGGTGACTGCTGACACTTTCTCTTTGTTTCTGTTCCAAAGATGATTAGTTCAGTCTTGTCTCTGTTCAGTTGGAGACAGTTTTTTGCATCCACATGTCAATCTGTTTCGATGCAATGTCTGTGATTATCCTTAAAAACACAGATGCTTTTACTTCAACCTTTTTTTGTTAAATGCAGTGACACAGTAAGTGGATTGGTGTATTTCCACCTGCTGTGAGTGAAATGTAAATCATGTCGATGATCGAGTGTCATCTACGTAATTATGATAGGATAAATCACGCTTTCACTGCAGCATCACTGATTTCTCAGCTATGAGTAAACACAGATTTATGTTTTTTCCTTCTCTAATTTCTGTTGTCCTTGCAACAAAAGTTGTATTTATCCACACCTGTAATTATAACACCTAAGGTTATATAATTTCTGCAATGAAACTTGCTGTGATCACACCAAACACACAGGTTTCCCATTCACTTCCATGAAGAAAAATGACAATGACAATTTTTTGACATAGACCTTTTGGGCAGTAAGGGTGCCAAAGCACATAATGTTCAAAGGTGAAGATGTGGAACTAGAATGAAAAAGCAGCTCTGGGCTGCCAGGTAGCCTATAATCGCTAAGTCCAAGTATAAAAAAATTTGCTTGCTTAAAAGTGCTATTGCGAAATGCAGTGGACACATTTTGAACATTTTGTTTTTTTTTTATTAAAAAAAAAATGCAGCTCTTTTTTTATACTTTGCTTATTATTATAAGCAAGAATGACACCCATGGTCCAGAGTTTATTTGGGACATTGAGATGGGTTATGGGATTAGCGATAATTCGAAGTAAAGTCATACAGGAAGCCGGTTCCTTATCTCTGCTTTTCCAAGCACAGACAATGGTGGTTTTTAATGTCTCCAATTTATTATTATTGCTTTATAGTCACACTTTAAAAGGCACTTTAAATAGGTGTGTGTAATTTGGAAGATTGGACAATTCTCAAACACCACAGTTACCTCTTTCAGCAATAAAAGTCAAATGAATATACCGTCTTTTTACTTGCTAGCCTCGTGCTCTCGCTGTACATCATTGCCACTGGATAAATCTGCATCTGGTTAGCCCTTTTCTTTTCTTGACAGATGTAACATGTACTTTAGGGCTAGGAGTGTATCAATGAATTAGCATGTGACTAACTTGACTAACTGACTTTTGACAACAACATAGTAGACAACACAACTGAATTCAAATGTAAAAGAATTTAATAATGTTTGGACAAGGTAAAGGGAACAAAGTAAATACAAAATACACCATAAATTCACAGCATTTGATATCTTGATATGCAGTCTTTTATTCTTTAAAAAAATTTGGTGTTCAATTTTGTCCAAAAACAGTCCGTAATACAAGACAGAAAAAGGATCAGCTCGCTATTGTGTAATAACTTGACCAAAGCTGTGGTGCAAGAATAAAGAACACTGACAACTGAGTCGAATAAGTAGGTATAGTGTTTCTTTGTGAATAAAACTGTATTTTCGATGCCGCACTGGATGCCGCATAAGCCATGCCACCACCACCGTAGAAGCCCAGAAGGAGGAAGTCCACGGTGTCCACACCGGATATTTGTTTGGTGAGGTACCAATCAGGAAGGGTTCTCAAGTCATGTGGTACAAATCAGGAGTGGAACTCAAGTCATGTGACATGGGTTACACAAGCATACACCTGTTTCGGTGGATGGTTTAATTTTAGAACCATTCCCTTGTGTAGCATCTCTGAGCATTGCAAGAAGTGGGTATGGCGGACGACAACACAATTTACAGATCTGTTTATGGTCAAAGTTGGCTCTGTTTATACAATCCTTTAGCTTCAGTGAGTTATTAGTGCACCCGACTTCAGCACGAGTTTACCCTGATGGTGAAAACACAGTCAACACAAAAAGTATTCCATTAAAAAAAACTTGCTTAGACACTATGACCTCAATGAACCGAAACAGTCATAGCAACCTCCATTGACTCTCGGTAGAAAATTACTCATATCCACGGTCAAAGTCACCAAGGGAGTTTTGAAGTGTGTTTTCTGTGAATAAAAACCCAAGATACTCACCTTTGATTGAACAGGGCATAACACTATATTTGGCTCCTGGAGTCATAAAGGTAAGGCGTTTGATGTTTTCTCAATTTTTCTGGAACTTTGTGACCTGTAAATTGAATGGCATGTGTTAATTCAGCTCCTGCTTTGACTCTGTGTATATGAGTGTCTGATTAAGCTAAGCGGCTGGCCTGTTGCTCCCTGTCTCCACTGCTGTCAGTCAGTGTAAGTGGCTTATTTGTGTATTTACTACGGCCCGTGGGGTGCCCTGTTTAACCAGCTGCTAATGGCTGATGGCCTAAGGCAAAGATGTTAGCAAAATATACACCATGCAGCTGCAGCACCCCCACTGCACTGCTGACGAGTGCATTATATCCACAAATATGGACCTAAATTCTAAAATTTTATCCATGTCCTTATCCATACCATATCTAAAATTCTCAACAAGTTTACATGTTTTTTCTTATATTAATGCTTTTCTACCCCGTCCTTCTCTTTAAATTGTGGCCCATGTGCTCCAGGGTGGTAATTAAAGTATGCCATGATTGGAAATATATTCGCACACCGCATATCATTTTAATGCCAGGGCCCTAATATGCCAAGATACTGGCGCTAATTGGATTTTGATTGGTTACTAATGAAGATGCACCTCCTTGGAGACAGATGTGACAAGTCATCTGTTTCAACCGCTATTCTCGACGCACTCACACACAAACACACACCCAGGCAGGAGTTTACAGGGCTCACATTGAGGAAGCTGGCTGTGTGCATGCACAGACACATGCGTACCCCCCACGCACAGAGACATGCTCATACATAACATACATGTGAACTATGACCTGTTCAAACATCATTTAAACTGCATCACATCTGCCCAACCACTCATTTCATTTTCATTTCCAACAGCTGTTGTTCATTTGGTATGTTTTTATGGATATGGACCTGTTTCTAAAGCATTTAAAATAATTCAGACCAAAGTCCAACCTGTGGGTGTCAACTGTTTGTATTTTGATGAGCATGGATACATTTAAAACCTCTATTATTTACAGTCAGGTTATTTTGTATCCACCATTTTCTGAATATTATTTCAATACAGGTGCAACAGTATCCTCCCCTGAAAAGACTGTGACAGATCTTATGTGAGATGCCATATAACAATAAGTAATAGCCTGTAGGCTTTAGTTATTAGTGTATCCTATTTTATATTCATCTTTTTTATCCTTGTTTTTCTTCAATTTGAATGCTAAGCAATGGTGCATAACTGTTTTGTTTTTCGGTGCTAACAAACCACCAATCTGCACAGCGCAGCACCAACATGATGAAAGTAAAAATATCAGCCTGATATTCTTACAGTGCTTTATAACAGAAACCACATTAACATATGATGATTAATAATAATAATAATAATAATAATAATAATAATAATAATAATAATAATAATAATAATAATAATAATAATAATTATACATAACACTTATATAGTGCTTTTCAAGATACTCAAAGACGCTTTACAGAACAGGACAAAGCCAACAAAAACAGACAGGAACAAAAATACATTTAGGAAAAGGAAGTTTTGAAGAGGTGGGTTTTGAGAGTTGTCTTAAAGGAGGTGAGTGTGGAGCAATCTCTGATGTTTTTGGGCAGGGAGTTCCAGGGGGTGGGGGACGGTGCGAGTAAGGAGGTGAGCAGCAGAATTCTGTATGTAATGGAGAAGACCCTGTCTCCGGTGGTTAATAGAGAAATTTGGAGGGTGTTCTGCAGAGCATGCTATTGCAGTAATCAAGGCGTGAAATGACAAAGGAGTGTATGATTATTTTAGCAGTTAGACGAGAGAAGGATGGGTGGAGGTGGGTGCTTGATCTGCTGTTCGTATGAGAGGGTTTGGTCAAAGATGATGTCAAGGTTAAGGGGGTGAGATGAGGAAGAAACCGTGTAGCCGTTGATGGAGATGATGAAGTTATTGCAGGTTTTGGTGAGTGATTTAGGACCAATTAAGGTTAGTTCTGTTTTGTTGCAGTTGAGTTGGAGGAAGTTGATCTGTAGCCAAGACTTTATTTCAGAGATGCAGGTGGTGAGGGTGGAGAGAGTGGCAGGAGTGATGGATCTGGTGGATAGGTATAACTGAATGTCATCAGCAAAGCAGTGAAACTGAAGGCCATGGCGGCGGATGATGTTACTGAGGGGAAATATGTGTAGGATGAAAAGGAGGGGGGCAAGAACTGAACCTTGGGGATGCCTTGGGTGAGAGAAGCAGAGGGAGATTTGCAGTGGTTGATGTGGATAAATTGGTGTCGGTCAGTGATGTAGGAAGTGAACCAGGAGAGGGCAGTACCAGTGATTTTGAAGATGGACTGGCGATCATGGATGAGGATGGAGTGGTTGATGATGTCAAAGGCTGCAGTGAGGTTGAGGAGGAAGAGGATATTAACATCGTTTTCAACATGTTTTTCCAACATGTTTTTTCCAATCCAAGATGGCAGCATGATGGCAACATGTCTTGTGTCTGTTCAATTATTAATTTTTAGATTATATTTTATTGAAGCATTTGCAATCTGCAACTCTGTGATAAATGCATCTTGTGAACTTGACGAGTGTGGATTCTATACCCTGTTCTTTGTGGGCTTTTTCTCATGATTGGCCCTGTACTACTGACTTGGGCCTGCCACACCACACGAGCCTGTGCTACTGCTGGAACTTTCTACACCACAACAGGCCTGTGCTACTGCTGGAACTTTCTACACCACAACAGGCCTGTGCTACTGCTTTGACCATCTACACTACAATGGGCCTGTGCTACCGCTTGTATTTTGACTGTGCACTCTTTTGTCATCTTCTATGAACCATACAACTGGTTACTGACCTTTTACAGTCAGTCCTCCAGCTGGACAAGGCACAAGAAAATCTATCTCATCCCGGTACACTTCAGTAAAGAAAAAGTGTGTTATTTTACTGCTGCTTTTACTGTCAGAGATTGTTGAATCCAACCCTGGTCTAGAACCTTCATGTTTGAGCACTAAACTTTAATGAGATTATCCTTGTTAGGGATTTTAATTTGGATTTGCTGACGTTTCTGATCATTTTAAAGTAATTTGTGATTCTCTTAATCTCACACAGCTAATCAGTAATACAACACGGCCAAATCTTAAACAACCAATAAAATCTTCCATCCTTGATCTAATTTTAATGAATGAATGTCCCACATAAATATACTGTTGTTGGGATTATTGACAAGTGTGTTATCACCACGGTTAGACAAACAACAATTACTAAAAGAAGACCTCAAATTATGTTTAAATGGGATTTTAAACATTTTTGTGAACAAGCTTTTTATCATGACTTGTGGATCTATGACTGAAAAACCATTTTCTTATTAATGATGTGGAACTAACTTGGAAATTATTAACAAACATGCACCTTTTCGCAAATTAGAAGTAAAAGGGCACAACAATCCCAGGTTTTCCTGTGAGCTGTCTGAACTTTTGGAAGTAAGAAATTATGCTTGGGCTAAGGC
>JALDNG010003353.1:0-27850 GCA_024349245.1 Neodontobutis hainanensis | reverse complement strand
AGGAGGTAGAGGCCAAAGAGAGACCAGAGGAGGAAGAGGCCACAGAGAGAGCAGAGGAGGCAGAGGAGGCAGAGAGACCAGAAAAGGCAGATGCCACAGAGAGACCAGAGGAGGCAGAGGCCACAGAGTGACTAGAGGAGGCAGAGGAGAGAAAGAGACCAGAAGAGTCAGAGGACACAGACAGACCAGAGGAGGCAGAGGCAATAGAGACACTAGTGGAGGCAGAGGAGACAGAGAGACCAGAGGAGGCAGAGGCCACAGAGAATCCAGAGGAGGCATAGGCCACAGAGAGACCAGAGGATTGCAGAGGTCACAGAGAGACCAGTGGAGGTAGAGAGAGCAGAGGAGGCAGAGAAGGCAGAGAGACCAGTGGAGGCAGGGGAGACAGAGAGAGCAGAGGAGGCAGAGGCTACAGAAAGACCAAAGGAGGCAGAGGCCACAGAGAGACCAGAGGAGGCAGTTAGAGTAGCGGAGGCAGACAGACCAGAGGAGGCAGAGGCGACAGAGAGTCTAGAGGAGACAGATAAGTCAGAGAGACTAGTGGAGGTAGAGGCCAGAGAGAGCAGAGGAGACAGAGGCCACAGAGAGGCAGTGGAGTCAAAGGCCACTGAGAGACCAGTGGAGGCAGAGGAGACAGAGAGACCAGAGGAGGCAGAGGCCACAGAGAATCCAGAGGAGGCATAGGCCACAGAGAGACCAGAGGATTGCAGAGGTCACAGAGAGACCAGTGGAGGTAGAGAGAGCAGAGGAGGCAGAGAAGGCAGAGAGACCAGTGGAGGCAGGGGAGACAGAGAGCAGAGGAGGCAGAGGCCACAGAGAGACGAGAGGAAGCAGAGGAGGCAGAGAGACCAGATGAGGCAGAGGCAACAGAGAGACCAGAGGAGGCACAGGCAATAGAGAGACCAGTAGAAACAGAGAGACCAGAGGGGCAGAGGAGGCAGAGAGACAAGAGAAGACAGAGGCCACAGAGAGACCAGAGGAGGCAGAGGCCACAGAGAGACCAGAGGAGGCAGAGGAGGCAGAGAGACCAGAGGAGGCAGACGAGACAGAGAGACGAGAGGATGCAGGGGAGGCAGAGAGTCTAGAGGAGGCAGAGGCCACAGAAAGACTAGAGGAGGCAGAGAGTCCAGAGGAGGCAGAGGCCACAGAGAGACCAGAAGAGGCAGAGGTCACAGAGTGACTAGAGGAGGCAGAGGAGACAAAGAGACCAGAGGAGGCAGAGGCAATTGAGAGACCAGTGGAGGCAGTTAGAGCAGCGGAGGCAGAGAGACCAGAGGAGGCAGAGGCCACAAAAGACCAGAGGAGGCAGAGAGTCCAGAGGAGGCAGAGGCCACAGAGAGGCCAGAGCAGATAGAGGCCACAGAGAAACCAGAGGAGGCAGAGGCCACAGATAGACCAAAGGAGGCAGAGGCCACAGAGAGACCAGAGGAGGCAGTTAGAGCAGCGGAGGCAGAGAGACCAGAGGAGGCAGAGGCCACAAAGAGACCAGAGGAGGCAGAGAGTCCAGATGAGGCAGAGGCCACAGAGTGACTAGAGGAGGCAGATGCAAAAAAGAGAGCAGTGGAAGCAGAGAGACTAGAGGGGTCAGAGGAGGCAAAGAGTCAAGAGAAGGCAGAGGCCACAGAGAGACCAGATGAAGTAGAGAGAGCAGAGGAGGCAGAGAAGGCAGAGAGACCAGTGGAGGCAGGGGAGACAGAGAGAGCAGAGGAGGCAGAGGCCACAGAAAGACCAGAGGAGGCAGAGGCCACAGAGAGACCAGAGGAGGCAGTTAGAGTAGCGGAGGCAGACAGACCAGAGGAGGCAGAGGCAACAGAGAGTCTAGAGGAGACAGATAAGTCAGAGAGACTAGTGGAGGTAGAGGCCAGAGAGAGCAGAGGAGACAGAGGCCACAGAGAGACGAGTGGAGTCAAAGGCCACTGAGAGACCAGTGGAGGCAGAGGAGACAGAGAGACCAGAGGAGGCAGAGGCCACAGAGAATCCAGAGGAGGCATAGGCCACAGAGAGACCATGAGGATTGCAGAGGTCACAGAGAGACCAGTGGAGGTAGAGAGCAGAGGAGGCAGAGAAGGCAGAGAGACCAGTGGAGGCAGGGGACAGAGAGCAGAGGAGGCAGAGGCCACAGAGAGACGAGAGGAAGCAGAGGAGGCAGAGAGACCAGATGAGGCAGAGGCCACAGAGAGACCAGAGGAGGCAGAGGAGGCAGAGAGACCAGAGGAGGCAGACGAGACAGAGAGACGAGAGGATGCAGGGGAGGCAGAGAGTCTAGAGGAGGCAGAGGCCACAGAAAGACTAGAGGAGGCAGAGAGTCCAGAGGAGGCAGAGGCCACAGAGAGACCAGAAGAGGCAGAGGTCACAGAGTGACTAGAGGAGGCAGAGAAGACAAAGAGACCAGAGGAGGCAGAGGCAATTGAGAGACCAGTGGAGGCAGAGAGCAGAGGGAGCAGAGGAGGCAGAGAGACCAGAGGAGGCAGAGGCCACAAAAGACCAGAGGAGGCAGAGAGTCCAGAGGAGGCAGAGGCCACAGAGAGGCCAGAGCAGATAGAGGCCACAGAGAAACCAGAGGAGGCAGAGGCCACAGATAGACCAAAGGAGGCAGAGGCCACAGAGAGACCAGAGGAGGCAGTTAGAGCAGCGGAGGCAGAGAGACCAGAGGAGGCAGAGGCCACAAAGAGACCAGAGGAGGCAGAGAGTCCAGAGGAGGCAGAGGCCACAGAGTGACTAGAGGAGGCAGATGCAAAAAAGAGAGCAGTGGAGGCAGAGAGACAAGAGGGGTCAGAGGAGGCAAAGAGTCAAGAGAAGGCAGAGGCCACAGAGAGACCAGAGGAGGCAGAGGCCACAGAGAGATGAGAGGAGGCAGAGGAGATAGAGAGAGCAGAAGAGGAAGAGGCCACAGTAGACCAAAGGGGAAGAGGCCACCGAGAGTTCAGAGGAGGCAGAAAGACAGAGAGCCAAGAGGAGGCAGAGAGACGAGAGGATGCAGAGGAGGCAGGAGACCAAAGGAGACAGAGGCCACAGAGAGACCAGAGGAGATAGAGGAATAGAGAGTCCAGAGGAGGCAGAGGCCACAGAGAGGCTAGAGGAGGTAGAGGCCAAAGAGAGACCAGAGGAGGCAGAGGCCACAAAAGACCAGAGGAGGCAGAGGCCACAGAGAGAGCAGAGGAGGCAGAGGAGGCAGAGAGACCAGAAAAGGCAGATGCCACAGAGAGACCAGAGGAGGCAGCGGCCACAGAGAGACCAGAGGAGGCAGTTAGAGCAGCGGAGGCAGAGAGACCAAAGGAGGAGGATGCCAAAGAGAGACCAGAGGAGGCAGAGAGTCCAGAGGAGGCAGAGGCCACAGAGTGACTAGAGGAGGCAGAGGAGAGAAAGAGACCAGAAGAGTCAGAGGCCACAGACAGACCAGAGGAGGCAGAGGCAATAGAGACACTAGTGGAGGCAGAGAGTCTAGAGAGGCCAGAGGAGGCAGAGGCCACAGAGAGACCAGGGGAGGCAGAGGAGATATATAGCGCAGAAGAGGCAAAGGCCACAGTTAGACCATAGGGGGAAGAGGCCACCGAGAGTTCAGAGGAGGCAGAAAGACAGAGAGACCAGAGGAGATAGAGGAATAGAGAGACAAGAGGAGGCAGAGGCCACAGAGGGACCAGAGGAGGCAGAGGCTACAGAGATAAAAGAGGAGGCAGAGGGGACAGAGAGACCAGAGGAGGCAGAGGCCACAAAGAATCCAGAGGAGGCATAGGCCACAGAGAGACCAGAGGAGGCAGAGGCCAGAGAGAGACCAGAGGAGGCATAAGTGACAGAGAGACCAGTGGAGGCAGAGTCCACAGAGATTCCAGTAAAGGCAGAGGCCACAGAGAGACAAGAGGAGGCAGAGAAGGCATAGAGACTAGAGGAGGCAGATGCCACAGAGAGACCAGAGGAGGAAGAGGCGACAGAGAGACTAGAGGAGACAGATAAGTCAGAGAGACTAGTGGAGGTAGAGGCCAGAGAGAGACCAGAGGAGGCAGAGGCCACAGAGAGACGAGTGGAGGCATAGAAGATAGAGAGACCAGAGGAGGCAGAGGCCACAGAGAATCCAGAGGAGGCATAGGCCACAGAGAGACCAGAGGAGGCAGAGTTCACAGAGAGACCAGTGGAGATAGAGAGAGCAGAGGAGGCAGAGAAGGCAGAGAGACCAGTGGAGGCAGGCGACACAGAGAGACGAGAGGAGGCAGAGGCCACAGAGAGATCAGACGAGGAAAAGTTCACAGAGAGACCAGAGGAGGCAGAGGCCGCAGAGAGACCAGAGGAGGCATAGGCAACAGAGTAACCAGAGGAGGCAATGGGGCAGAGAGACCAGAGAAGGCAGAGGCCACCGAGAGTTCAGAGGAGGCAACGGGGCAGGGAGACTATAGGAAGCAGAGGCCACATAAAGACCAGAGGAGGCAGAGAGTCCAGATGAGTCAGAAGCCACAGAGAGAGCAGAGAGGGCAGAGGAGGCAGAGAGACCAGAGGAGGCAGAGGCAAGAGAGAGACTAGAGGAGGCATAAGTCACAGAGAGACCAGTGGAAGCAGAGGCCACAGAGAGTCCAGTAAAGGCAGAGGCCATAAAAGACCAGAGGAGGCAGAGGAGGTAGAGAGATCAGAGGAGGCAGAGGCGACAGAGAGACTAGAGGAGACAGATAAGTCAGAGAGACTAGTGGAGGCAGAGGCCAGAGAGAGAGCAGAGGAGGCAGAGGCCACAGAGAGACGAGAGTGGAGTCAAAGGCCACTGAGAGACGAGTGGAGGCATAGGAGACAGAGAGACCAGAAGAGGCAGAGACCACAGAGAGACCAGAGGAGGCAGAGGACACAGACAGACCAGAGGAGGCAGAGGAGGTAGAGAGACCAGAGGAGGCAGAGGCCACATAGAGACCAGAGGAAGCAGATTAGGCAGAGAGACCAGAGGAGGCAGAGGCCACAGAAAGACCAGAGGAGGCAGAGAGTCTAGAGGAGGCAGAGGCCATAGAGAGACCAGAGGAGGCAGAGGAGGCAGAGAGAACAAAAAAGGCAGATGACACAGAGAGACATGGGAGGCAGCGGCCACAGAGATATCAGAGAAGGCAGAGGCCACAGAGAGACCAGAGGAGGCAGAGGCCAGAGAGAGACCAGAGGAGGCATATGTCACAGAGAGACCAGTGGAGGCAGAGGCGACAGAGAGACTAGAGGAGACAGATAAGTCAGAGAGACTAGTGGAGGCAGAGGCCAGAGAGAGCGCACAGGAGGCAGAGGCCAAAGAGAGACGAGTGGAGTCAAAGGCCACTGAGAGACCAGTGGAGGCATAGGAGACAGAGAGACTAGAGGAGGCAGAGGCCACAGAGAGTTCAGAGGAGGCAACAGGGCAGGGAGACTAGAGGAAGCAGAGGCCACAGAAAGTCCAGAGGAGTCAGAGGCCACAGAGAGAGCAGAGAGGGCAGAAGAGGCAGAGAGACCAGAGGAGGCAGAGGCGAGAGAGAGACCAGAGGAGGCATAAGTCACAGAGAGACCAGTGGAGGCAGAGGCCACAGAGAGTCCAGTAAAGGCAGAGGCCATAGAGAGACTAGAGGAGGCAGAGAAGGCAGAGAGATTAGAGGAGGCAGAGGCCACAGAGAGACCAGAGGAGGGAGAGGCGACAGAGAGTCTAGAGGAGAAAGATAAGTCAGAGAGACTAGTGGAGGCAGAGGCCAGAGAGAGAGCAGAGGAGGCAGAGGCCACAGAGAGACGAGTGGAGTCAAAGGCCACTGAGAGACCAGTGGAGGCATAGGAGACAGAGAGACCAGAGGAGGCAGAGGCCACAGAGAGGAGAGGAGGCAGAGGACACAGACAGACCAGAGGAGGCAGAGGAGGTAGAGAAACCAGAGGAGGCAGAGGAGACAGAGAGACCAGAGGAGGCAGACGCCACAGAGAGACCAGAGGAAGCAGATTAGGCATAGAGACCAGAGGAGGCAGAGGCCACAGAAAGACCAGAGGAGGCAGAGAGATCAGAGAAGGCAGAGGCCACAGAGAGACCAGAGGAGGCAGAGGCCACAGAGAGACCAGAGGAGGCAGTTAGAGCAGGGGAGGCAGAGGAGGCAGAAAGACCAGAGGAGGCAGAGGCCATAGCGTGACTATTGGAGGAAGAGGAGACAAAGAGACCAGAGGAGGCAGAGGCAAAAGAGAGACCAGAGGAGGCAGAGGCAATAGAGAGACCAGTGGAGGCAGAGAGACCAAAGGGGGCAGAGGAGGCAGAGAGACAAGAGAAGGCAGAGGCCAGAGAGAGACCAGAGGAGGCAGAGGCCACAGTGAGGGCAGAGGGGGCAGAGGCCATCGAAAGTTCAGAGGAGGCAGAAAGACAGAGAGACCAGAGGAGGCAGAGAGACGAGAGGATGCAGAGGAGGCAGAGAGACCAGAGAAGGCAGATGCCACATAGAGACCAGAGGAGGCAGAGGCCACAGAGAGACCAGAGGAAGCAGAGGCCACAGTGAGACCAGAGGGGGCAGAGGCCATCGAGAGTTCAGAGGAGGCAGAAAGACAGAGAGACCAGAGGAGACAGTTAGAGCAGCGGAGACAGAGAGTCCAGAGGAGGCAGAGGCCACAGACAGACCAGAGGAGGCAGAGGCCACAGAGAGAGAGAGGAGGCAGAGGAGATATAGAGCGCAGAAGAGGCAAAGGCCACAGTTAGACCAGAGGGGGAAGAGGCCACAGAGAGATCAGAGGAGGCATAGGCCACAGAGAGACCAGAGGAGGCAGAGGTCACAGAGAGACCAGAGGAGGCAGAGGAGGCAGAGAGACCAGAGGAGGCAGAGGCAAGAGAGAGACCAGAGGAGGCATAAGTCACAGAGAGAGCAGTGGAGGCAGAGGCCACAGAGAGTCCAGTAAAGGCAGAGGACACAGAGAGACAAGAGGAGGCAGAGAAGGCAGAGAGACTAGAGGAGGCAGAGGCCACAGAGAGACCAGAGGAGGAAGAGGGTACAGAGAGACTAGAGGAGACAGATAAGTCAGAGAGACTAGTGGAGGTAGAGGCCAGAGAGAGAGCAGAGGAGGCAGAGGCCACAGAGAGATGAGTGGAGTCAAAGGCCACTGAGAGACCAGTGGAGGCAGAGGCCACAGAGAATCCAGAGGAGGCATAGGCCACAGAGAGACCAGAGGAGGCAGAGTTCACAGAGAGACCAGAGGAGGTAGAGAGAGCAGAGGAGGCAGAGAAGGCAGAGAGACCAGTGGAGGCAGGCGACACAGAGAGACGAGAGGAGGCAGAGGCCACAGAGAGATCAGACGAGGCAAAGTTCACAGAGAGACCAGAGGAGGCAGAGGCCGCAGAGAGACCAGAGGAGGCATAGACCACAGAGTAACCAGAGGAGGCAGAGGCCGCAGAGAGACCAGAGGAGGCATAGGCCACAGAGTAACCAGAGGAGGCAACGGGGCAGAGAGACCAGAGAAGGCAGAGGCCATCGAAAGTTCAGAGGAGGCAGAAAGACAGAGAGACCAGAGGAGGCAGAGAGACGAGAGGATGCAGAGGAGGCAGAGAGACCAGAGAAGGCAGATGCCACATAGAGACCAGAGGAGGCAGAGGCCACAGAGAGACCAGAGGAAGCAGAGGCCACAGTGAGACCAGAGGGGGCAGAGGCCATCGAGAGTTCAGAGGAGGCAGAAAGACAGAGAGACCAGAGGAGACAGTTAGAGCAGCGGAGACAGAGAGTCCAGAGGAGGCAGAGGCCACAGACAGACCAGAGGAGGCAGAGGCCACAGAGAGACGAGAGGAGGCAGAGGAGATATAGAGCGCAGAAGAGGCAAAGGCCACAGTTAGACCAGAGGGGGAAGAGGCCACAGAGAGATCAGAGGAGGCATAGGCCACAGAGAGACCAGAGGAGGCAGAGTTCACAGAGAGACCAGAGGAGGTAGAGAGAGCAGAGGAGGCAGAGAAGGCAGAGAGACCAGTGGAGGCAGGCGACACAGAGAGACGAGAGGAGGCAGAGGCCACAGAGAGATCAGACGAGGCAAAGTTCACAGAGAGACCAGAGGAGGCAGAGGCCGCAGAGAGACCAGAGGAGGCATAGACCACAGAGTAACCAGAGGAGGCAGAGGCCGCAGAGAGACCAGAGGAGGCATAGGCCACAGAGTAACCAGAGGAGGCAACGGGGCAGAGAGACCAGAGAAGGCAGAGGCCACCGAGAGTTCAGAGGAGGCAACGGGCAGGGAGACTAGGCAAGGCAAGGCAAGGCAATTTTATTTATATAGCACAATTCATACACTGGGTAACTCAAAGTGCTTTACAGAAATAAAAGACAATTTACAAGATTTAGATTTGGAAACATAAGAAAGATTAAAAGCATTATAAAAGAAGAAGAGTGCAGATAAAAACATTTTAAGTTATGGTGTAGGCGGAGCTAAAAGGAAGGTTTTTAACCTCCTTGAACATTGTTAAAGTTGAGGCTTGTTTTACTTCATCTGGGAGGTTGTTCCAGGTTTTGCTGCTTGAAACTTAAACGCTGCTTCACCCTGTTTACTTCTAACTCTGGGCACGAGCAGAAGGCCTGTCCCAGATGTTCTTAGAGTCCGAGGAGGCTCATAAGCTACTAGCATTTCAGAAATATATTCTGGTGCTAAACCATTTAGAGACTTGTAAACCAGTAGTGCTGTTTTAAAGTCTATCCTCTGAGCAACAGGAAGCCAGTGCAGAGATTTTAAAACTGGACTGATGTGGTTGTACTTCCTGGTGTTAGTTAGAACCCGAGCAGCTGCTCTGAATAAGCTGCAGCTGTCTTAACCTTCGCTTTGAGAGACCAGTGAGCAGGCCGTTACAGTAATCTAACCTGCTGGAGATAAAAGCATGAATAAGTTTCTCTAAGTCTGGTTGAGACATTATGCCTTTGACTCTGGAAATATTTTTAAGGTGATAAAATGCAGATGATGTAATTGACTTAATGTGACTCTGGAAATTCAAGTCTGAGTCCATGATGACCCCTAGATTGCTAACCTGGTTTTTAGATTTTAGAGAAAGAGACTCGAGGTGACTGCTGACATTTTCTCTTTGTTTCTGTGGTCCAAAGATAATTATTTCAGTCTTGTTTCTGTTCAGTTGGAGAAAATTATTTTGCATCCACACATCAATCTGTTCGATGCAGTGACACAATGAATGGATTGGTCCATTTTCACCTGCTGTGAGTGAAATGTAAATCTGAGTGTCATCTGCATAATTATGGTAGGATACACCACAGCTGTGTATTAACTGGCCTAAAGGAAGCATGTAAAGATTGAATAATAGAGGTCCCAAGATAGACCCTGTGGAACCCCACATGTCAGGGCCATTTGGTCTGATACACAGTTTCCAACCGAAACAAAGTACTTCCTGTCTTCAAGATAGGACTGAAACCATTTAAGAGCAGTTCCAGAGATACCTATCCATTCATCTAATCTTTGTGACAGGATTTCATGGTCCACTGTATCAAACGCAGCACTCAAGTCCAACAGAACTAAGACAGAGACTTTGCCCGCGCCAGTGTTCAGACGGATGTCATTTGTGACTTTGATAAGTGCAGTCTCAGTGCTGTGATGGGGCCTAAAACCTGACTGAAAAGGATCAAAGCAGTTTTAAGCAATAGAAAGTCATTAAGTTGCTGATATACAACTTTTCGATGACTTTCCTAAAAATGGCAGGTTTGATATGGGCCGATAGTTGTTGAGCACTGTAGCATCAAGACTTCTCTTCTTTAGGAGAGGCTTGATGACAGCAGTTTTTAAGGCCCTTGGAAATGTTCCAAACTGTAAGGAATTATTGACTATATTAGTGAGTTGTGGTAACAAACTGCTTAGTACTGATTTTAGAAATCTAGTGGGTAAAACATCGAGGCAGCAGGTGGATGAACTCAGGCTGGAGACAGTTTTTTCAATTGTTCTGTCATTAATGGGTGTAAAATGTGTAAACTCAAACAAAGGTCTCCTATGTGGCTGCAGTGTTGTTGTTTGCCCTTTGGACTGTATCGCATGTTTAATGCCTTGAACCTTGTCGTTAAAAACAATGCAAACTCATTGCATTTAGTGTTGGAAACTAATTCTGGAGGAAATGGAGTTGGAGGGTTTGTTAATCTGTTCACTGTAGCAAACAGGACACGTGAGTTGTTACTGCTGTGGTTGATGAGCTCTGAGAAGAATATTTCTCTTGCTTTTTTCAAAGTTTGATTGAAAACATGCAGATTTTCTTTGTATACCTCATAATGAATTAAGAGTTTAAATTTACGCCATTTTCTTTCGGCTTTTCGGCATTCCCTTTTCTGTGCCCTGACAGAAGGAGCATTGCTCCACGAAGCCTTCTGCCCCTTCATCACTTTAACCTTAACAGGAGCAATGGCGTCCATAACATTTAAAACACCTGAAGTATAACAATTCATTAAATCATCAACTTGACCTGATGAGGCATTTTCAAACCTGATTGCCTCCATAAACTGTGTCCTGGTGTTATCATTAATGTGTCTCTTCTGAACAACTGTAGGTCC
Source organism: Neodontobutis hainanensis (assembly GCA_024349245.1). Taxonomy (NCBI): domain Eukaryota; kingdom Metazoa; phylum Chordata; class Actinopteri; order Gobiiformes; family Odontobutidae; genus Neodontobutis; species Neodontobutis hainanensis. The sequence continues at coordinate 17,390 of JALDNG010003353.1, read as the reverse complement.
AGCAGCAGCTTTTGGAATCATGGACAGATGGAAAAGACACAAGAATGATCAGACAGAGCAACATCAATCACAGTGACATCTGAAATATGGACACCCTTTGTAATGACCAGGTCCAGAGTGTGACCTCTGTTATGGGTCGGCTCATTAACATGCTGACAAAGACCAAAAGTATCAAGAATAGTAGAAAGTTCTTTGGCATTTCTGTCAGAAACATTATCCACATGCACGTTAAAATCACCTGATATGATTATTTGTTCATATTCTGTGCAGATAACCGAAAGCATTTCAGTAAACTCATCAATAAAATCATGACATTGTTGGGGTGGTTTGTAAAGAACAACATATAAAATAGATGGAGAAAACCTCAACTCCATTTTGAATGCCACATACTCAAATGATGAAAACCCCAAGTGATAGTTTCTGGATAAGAATATTATCCCTAAAAATAGCACAAACACCACCACCCTTTTTGTTTTCCCGCATTTTGGATAAAAATGTGAAATTCGATGGGGTGGATTCAATAAGGACAGCATTTCCAGTCTTACTGTCTAACCATGTTTCTGTTAAAAACATAAAATCAAGCTTATTTGAAATTATAAAATCATTAATTAAAAAGATTTGTTTCAAAGACCTGACATTGAACACTGCAAGTTTCAAGTCTGTTTGAGCAGGACTAGACTTTATCTGTTTGCAGGGAATTTGAATCAGGTTTGTCTGATTAGACAAACTAACTGTTATTCTCTTCTCCAATCTGCGACTTCTGACTGTAGCTATGGAGCTGGGGGGGAGTGTTCTCTCACAGGGCCTCGGGTTGATAAGTGTTTTATGATGACAAAAAGTCCTGGAACAGCAGAGGCCCTCAGTGTCCTAATCGCTGATAGTAGCCTTGATGCTAGTCAAGGCTTTTGGAGCTGGTCTGGGAGGGGGTGGAGGGGGTCTGACAGGGGTGCATTGGACACCTATCGGGGGTCTCATTTGTTCTGGCCAAGATGGAGATGATAGAACCCGTGACCTGGCCAAGTTAGGTGTGAGGGGTATCAACTTAGTTCCAGATTTTACCAACATTTCCAGGTGATCTGGAAATCCCATTGGTGATTCCGGGGATGGGACAGAGATGGTGAGGTCCGCAGAAGGTGTTGATGTTACTGGGGGTCCTATTGGGGGTCCATTTCAGTAGTGCAGGTGTTGATGGTGGTCCAGTCAGAGGAGGATCTTTGGTTGGTGAGGCTGGAGTGTTTTTCTCATTCAGTGGCTGATGGCTTCTCAGAAGACTCTTTCTTTGTTTAAGAGTGCGACCAGAACCATTTAGGTGTCTCAGGGAGTGCAGGAGATTATCTGTTAGCCTCCTGACCCCTCCTCTGTTCAGGTGTGGGCCCTTTCCTTTAAACAGGTGTTACCAACTAGCTCAGGTTAGCAACAAAAAGAGGAATCCACACAAACCAACAAGGTAAATTTCCAATTGATTTATTAAATCAGTTGATTTACTATGACAAACAAACAAAAGGTTTTCTCCAAAGATGGTGGCTCACCTGAAAGACCCAGAGATTGAGAGAGAGAGAGAGAGCAAAGGCAGGCTAGGATATATATATACTCTAAGCCCCTCCCCTCTCAGGTAAACCACACCTGACGACCCACCCACTTCACACAAGCCAACCCTCTTAAAGGGGAAGTTCAGGAGCTGGGTCGTCACATCCCCCCCTCACAAAGAAGCTGGCCAATGGAACCACCCGTCAGTGTAATTAACCAATTTGTTTCCCCTCACTCAGCAACTTTGGTACCTAAAGAAGCAAATTAAGAGAAGAGAGAAAATAATTAGTAAACACAAGACAGGCAAACACATTAGCATTTAAACAGCAAGTCGGTGCAGGGTCTAAATGTTTGGTCAGGTTTCTTAACCAAGAGGCAAGGAGAAGCCCAACTTGAGTTGGAGGGGACAGCTATATTGTTCCTTAACATATACTGTACTTCTTTCTCCAACTGCTCCTGTTTTTCAGGGGAAGTCCGATAAAAACGTTGACATTTCGGTGTCGAATCACCTACATCAATATCATGTTCAATCAGATTGGTGCGCGATGGAGAGTCAGAAAACAAAGAAGGGAAGGATAGAATTAAATCTTGTAACTGTCCCTTCTTCAGCTCAGACAAATGACCCAATAACTTTTCCAAGTTTTTAAGCGACTCAGAATTTTTTAGTCGTCCTTGCAACACACAGTCATCAGGGGCACCCTCATCCTCAGTTTCATCTAGAGACACCCCAGGTAAAGGAGATGGATCACTAAATGGAGTAGCAACCACTCCTGGCTTAATTTCACTCTCATGCCTTGAAAAATATGGTTTTAACAGATTTATATGACATAACTGTGACTTTCTACGTCGTTCAGGAGTTGAAATCATACAGTTTTGGTCAGAAATCTGCTTAACAACAGTGTACGGTCCTGAGAATCTAGCCTGAAAAGGAGAACTTACAACAGGCAACAAAGCTAAAACTTTATCACCAGGGTCAAAAACACGTTTCACAGCGGTACGATCAAAGATTTTCTTCATCTTTACTTGTGACATTTCCAAATTTACTTTTGCCTTTTTCCCAGCTTCATACAACCGCCTCTTAAAACCATTGACATAGTCAATAAGGTTGGTGGGAGGAGGGGTACTTTTCCAATTACTCTGTAACAAAGCCAAAGGACCACGTACAGAATGGCCAAACACCAGTTCATTAGGACTAAACCCTGTACTGGCCTGGGTAGCTTCTCTAGCTGCCAACATGAGCCAAGGTAGACCTTCCTCCCAGTCACGATCAAGTTCAGTACAGTAAGCCCGCAGCAGAGATTTCAGGGTCTGATGGAAACGTTCAATAGCTCCTGACTCTCTGGATGATATGGCGTAGATTTAACATGCTTGACCTGTAGCTGTTTAAGAATTTCTGCAAACATTTTAGAGGTAAAGTTTGTCCCCTGGTCACTTTGTATCACTTTAGGTATACCAAAAACTGAAATGAATTGAGACAAAGCTTTGATAACAGATTTTGTAGTGATATTCCTGAGAGGAAAAGCTGCTGGGTAACACGTATTTAGACACATCACAGTCAGCAAATATATTCTGCCTGTTTTTGATTTGGGTAGCGCCCTACACAATCTATTAAAAGATGTTCAAAAGGTTGACCAACTGTTGGAATAGGCTTCACAGGTAGTGGTTTTATAACTTGGTTGGGCTTCCCAGTTAACTGACAAGTGTGACAGGTTCTAACATAGGCAGAGACATCTTTTTTGATTTTAGGCCAGTAGAAGTAACGCAGTACTTTATCATAAGTTTTCCTGACACCAAAGTGTCCTGCAACACCACAATGAGCTGCCTTTAAAATGTCGGTCCTAAACTTAGTTGGTACTACTACTTGAAAGATGATCTCCCCAACCAGATTATTATGGTAAGGAAGCCATTTTCTCACCAACATACCATCATCCAGACAGTAACCAGATACAGCATCTTCTAAATTCTCTAAGGACTGAACCTGTAGGAATAGATCTGTTAGAGAGAGGTCAACTTTCTGTTCTGCAATTAACTCACATCTTGTGATTGAGGGTGCAAAATCAGACAAAGGAAAACATACATTTGGATGCCTTTCAGAGTTGTTAACTGACTGTTCTACAGGGTCTTGTGCGCGTTTACTCTGAGCACGAGTAACAACACATGCTGGAGAACCCTCATCTTTAGAGGACTCAGAACCAATGGAGATTTCAGCCCACATTTGAGCTCCTGCCAGGTCATTACCCAGTATAACCTGTACTCCATCCACCGGTAGACTAGGACAAACCCCTAGAGCAACCACATCATTGACAAGGTCAGACGATAACATTACTTTATGTAATAACATTATGTAATAACATTACTTTATGTTAATGGGACAGTCAATATATTTAAACTCATTCCCCTGACCTTTGCAAATCCACCAGTTGCGGATTTTGAGGAAAATGGTAAGACAGAGGCAGAAATGAAAGAGTCGAGGGCCCCCGAATCTCTGAGAATGTTAACAGGAACTCTCTCATTGTGGCCTGCTAAAGACACATAACCTCTAGAGATATATGGGCGGTAACCCGAGTCAACCAGCTGTATGTCAGTATCCAAAGACAACGGGACAATCTCAGGGTGGATCTCATCTTCAGACTTGGTGTGAGCCTTCACTGCAGCAATAGCGTTTGCTTTCTCAACTGGAGAAACCGAAGCAGCAAGGGCAATTGGTTTAGGGAAACGCTTTCCTTGGAATGTTTTAGTTTTAGCCTTTAATACTGGACAGTCATTTTTCCAGTGTCCACGCCCTAAACAATAGTTACATGTTTTTACAGGTTTAACTGATGCCTCTGACTCCGGTACATAAGTCTTATAACTGTATGAGGATCCCTTGAGTCTCCAGTTAGCATTTCCTTTAGATGTCAACATGTACTCATCAGCTAGGACAGCTGCCTCAGATGTAGTTTTTGACTTGTGTTCATTCAAGTAGTTGGAGATGCGCTCAGGAAGTGTGGATTTAAATTGCTCCAACAAGATCATCTCACACAACTGAGGATACGTTTCAGTCTCACAAGCAGACTGCCATCGGTTAAACATAATTGCCAGTTCACGAGCAAACTCTACATGAGACTGGTTTTCTTGTCTTCTAGAGTTTCTAAATTTTTGTCTGTATGCTTCTGACCAGTTCATAAGCCTTCAACACTGCAGCTTTAACTTTTTTATAGTTTTTACTGTCAACAGCATTTAACGCAGAAAACGCTTGCTGCGCTTTCCCACTAAGCACACACTGCAATAACAAAGTCTGTTCAGAATCGGACCACTTTCTTGTTTCAGCCAGCCTCTCAAAAAGTACAAAGAATGTGTCAGGGTCTTGTTCTGAAAACTTGGGCAGAAGTCTTAGATTAACAGAAACATCAAAATGATGGCTAGGCTCTAGAGACACAGGTAAATTTGGATCATTTAATTTACCATCTCTGATGAGGTCTAGCCTATAGCGCTCTAGACTCTGTTTCTCCTGTTGCTGTCTCAACTCTTCCTCACGAGTCGAGACTCATTTCTTAGCTTTTCAAGCTCAAATTCATGTTCTTTGGCCCTTTCACGTTCAAACTCCAAAGCTTGTTTATGCTGCAACATTAACAGTTCTTTCTGTTGCTCAAAAGTTAAACCAGATACTAGCCCACCTGAAGGAGTAGATACAAGGTTAGAAGTACCAGGACTACAAACCTCTTCCATTTTTTCCTTAGAGCCTTCAAAGAAACCTTGCTCATTGAGCTCCTTCCTCACAATATCAAAAATGGAATTTCTCCTGGATTGTTTGGGGAAAACAATGTCAAAATGCTTGGCCACATCAACCAACTGCTTCTACTTAATGCTCTCAAAGCTCTCTCACTTGGGTTTTCAAAAAAGTCAGCAACCGATGCCATGTCCACACAAGTGTATGTAGCCTCACAGCTGAATAATGACTACCAATAACACTAAAGAAAAGCCACTAAACCAGAACCCACAATGCATTCACCCTGGATTGTTAAGATAACCACCAAAACCTAAAATGCTTACAGCCTTGAAGGAAGGAGGCAGCCCCACTAGCTGACTACCTAGCCAAACTCTAGCTAGCTAACTCAGCCCTAGTCTTCATACCAGACTTGTGGTGGGTGTTTTAAACACAGTTACCAATGACCCGGCCAAGCAACCAGCAAGCTGGCGACTCTCCTAGACAGTCACGCTTGTGTACCGAGACAACTGCTCCAACCACGTGCCAGTACAAAAATAACAAACTAAAACAAAAACAACGTGTCCAGTTTCCTGGGCCACGTTCTTAAGCCTACCAGGAACTATTCCCCTTCCAAACAATCATGGCTGCATCACACCAATCAAATAATTTTTAAGTAGCTTACTGAACTGTTTGGACCCAACATTAAAACCTCTCTACATGAGCCACCTTCTCACTGTGAGAAACTTTCCTCTCCAACAGTTTCATCATACTCAAAACACTCAATAAAAGTACTGAATACTATGAGTAGAAAAACCACAAAATTCCAAAAAGTATCCCGGACGAGCCTCCATTTGTTACCAACTAGCTCAGGTTAGCAACAAAAAGAGGAATCCACACAAACCAACAAGGTAAATTTCCAATTGATTTATTAAATCAGTTGATTTACTATGACAAACAAACAAAAGGTTTTCTCCAAAGATGGTGGCTCACCTGAAAGACCCAGAGATTGAGAGAGAGAGAGAGAGAGCAAAGGCAGGCTAGCCTATATATATACTCTAAGCCCCTCCCCTCTCAGGTAAACCACACCTGACGACCCACCCACTTCACACAAGCCAACCCTCTTAAAGGGGAAGTTCAGGAGCTGGGTCGTCACACAGGTCTACACGTTGCCAAAACAAGTTGAAGTTATCAATAAAGTGTACTCCTCTTGTCTCGCAGGTCTTGGACAGCCATGTATTTAATGCAAGCAGCCGACTGAATTTATTGATCCTTCTGTCAATGTTTGGGAGTGGTCCACTGATAAAGGATTGCACTTCCAGATTTTCAAGTTTATTTAAAAGCCTGGAGAAATCCTTTTTTAAAACCTCTGATTCTCCCTTCCTGGTGTCAACTGCACCCACATGTACAATCAGCTGTTTAATGCCTGTGTGTTTGGACAGGACTTGGGGAGGAGTGCTGTTATATCAGGGACCATAGCACTTGGATAGCTGCATGTAACAAAACAACTATAGTTTATGTCCCTGACAGCACCGTCTCCCAGCAACAGGATATCTCTGTCCTTCACTTTTGGCATAGATTCTCTGTCTCTGTTAGCCTGGTGCTTTTCCACAGATTCATGTCTCCGTTTTCCATAGACAAAGTTTTATTTCCTCCATGTTTTACAGTTAAAGAAGAGTTTTCTGGTTCATTCATCAGTGATTCAAATCTTTTTTTAGCTGGATGTCTGGTGATGCTACAAGTGCTCTTGTGATGCCAGCATTTTTTCTTATCCAGTGCTGCTTTGGCTGGGCACCAAGTTTATGCCAGGTGCCATCATTTTGTTTAAATCCCTTTGCTTTGTTCAGCTTTGGGAATGACACTGTATCTTCCAAGTTTAAATTCACAGTCTTACCACATTGTGTGATCGGGATTTTATCCTGAAGTCCTCTTTCAGATTCCAAAGCAAAATCTTTGTTTGTAGCGCACTGATTTCTTGTTGGTATTTCCAACAATTTTGGCAGAAAGAGTTTGCAGTAGTTGTTTTTATCCCAGACATGTTGAAAAATAGATACTAAGACTCCAGTCGCTCAACAGGTCCAACGTGTTGTTTAAAAAGTAAAAAAATAAGTAAGAACATAAAAACATAAAAATCCAGTTAAAAGAAAGTAAAAAGCAATGTAAAAAGTTGATCCTAAATGTGGAGATAACTAAAGAGAAAAGTAAAGCTGGCAGGAGCAAGCAGAGGTGCGACTGCACTCTTCAGAAGCAGGAAAACTAGAGGAAGCAGAGGCCACAGAAAGACCAGAGGAGGAAGAGAGTCCAGAGGAGTCAGAGGCCACAGAGAGAGCAGAGAGGGCAGAGGAGGCAGAGAGACCAGAGGAGGCAGAGGCCAGAGAGAGACCAGAGGAGGCATAAGTCACAGAGAGACCAGTGGAGGCAGAGGCCACACAGAGTCCAGTAAAGGCAGAGGCCATAGAGAGACCAGAGGAGGCAGAGAAGGCAGAGAGATTAGAGGAGGCAGAGGCCACAGAGAGCAGAGGAGGCAGAGGCGACAGAGAGACTAGAGGAGACAGATAAGTCAGAAAGACTAGTGGAGGCAGAGGCCAGAGAGAGAGCAGGGGAGGCAGAGGCCACAGAGAGACGAGTGGAGTCAAAGGCCACTGAGAGACCAGTGGAGTTATAAAAGACAGAGAGACCAGAGGAGGCAGAGGCCACAGAGAGACGAGAGGAGGCAGAGGACACAGACAGACCAGAGGAGGCACAGGAGGTAGAGAGACCAGAGGAGGCAGAGGAGACAGAGAGACCAGAGAAGGCAGAGGCCACAGAGAGACCAGAGGAAGCAGATTAGGCAGAGAGACCAGAGGAGGCAGAGGCCACAGAAAGACCAGAGGAGGCAGAGAGTCCGTATGAGGCAGAGGCAATAGAGAGACAAGAGGAGGCAGAGGAGGCAGAGAGAACAGAAAAGGCAGATGATACAGAGAGACCAGGGGAGGCAGCGGCCACAGAGAGATCAGAGGAGGCAGAGGCCACAGTGAGACCAGAGGAGGCAAAGGCCACAGAGAGACCAGAGGAGGCAGTTAGAGCAGGGGAGGCAGAGGAGGCAGAAAGACCAGAGGAGGCAGAGGCCATAGAGTGACTATAGGAGGAAGAGGAGACAAAGAGACCAGAGGAGGCAGAGGCAAAACAGAGACCAGAGGAGGCAGAGGCAATAGAGATACCAGTGGAGGCAGAGAGACCAGAGGGGGCAGAGGAGGCAGAGAGACAAGAGAAGGCAGAGGCCAGAGAGAGACCAGAGGAGGCAGAGGCCACAGTGAGAGCAGAGTGGGCAAAGGCCATCGAGAGTTCAGAGGAGGCAGAAAGACAGAGAGACCAGAGGAGGCAGAGAGACGAGATGATGCAGAGGAGGCAGAGAGACCAGAGAAGGCAGAGGCCACAAAGAGACCAGAGAAGGCATGAGGCCACAGAGAGACCAGAGGAAGCAGAGGCCACAGTGAGACCAGAGGGGGCAGAGGCCATCGAGATTTCAGAGGACGCAGAAAGACAGAGAGACCAGAGGAGGCAGAGAGACCAGAGGATGCAGAGGAGGCAGAGAGACCAGAGAAGGCAGAGGCCACAAAGAGACCAGAGGAGGCAAAGGCCACAGAGAGACTAGAAGAGGAGGAGGAGGCAGAGAGACCAGAAAAGGCAGATGCAACAGAGAGACCAAAGGAGGCAGCGGCCACAGAGTGACCAGAGGAGGAAACGAGGCAGAGACCAGAGGAGGCAGAGGCCACCGAGAGATCAGAGCAGGCAGAAAGACAGAGAGACCAGAGGAGGCAGAGGCAACAGAGAGACCAGAGCAGATAGAGGACACAGAGAGACTAGAGGAGACAGAGAAGGCAGAGAGACTAGATGTGGCAGAGGCCAGAGAGAGACCAGAGAAGGCAGAGGCCACAAAGAGACCAGAGGAGGCAGAGGCCAGAGAGAGATCAGAGGAGGCAGAGACATTTTGACATTTGACAATGCCTTTATTACTAAAATAACAATTGGGAGTTTTTACATAAATATTTACAACCTCAAAAAAAAATCTTTTCATTTTTTTTTTTTTCCCAAAATCTCCCCCATTTACCAATTCCACTTTTATTTTCATTCATATTCACATTAGAGAATGTTTAGATTAAAACTTTCATTCCCATCAGGCTCACACATAAAGTTTTTAAAGCCCCAAAAATGAAAAAGACTAAACATTCTGTGTTATGCTATAAAAAGATGGTCTACCTTTAACCTTTTTTTACAAAACATTTTGTCAATAAAATAGGATCAATAGACGCACTTTCTTCAACTTTGTTTTTTTCTAGTACACCAAGTTGCCAACTTTACTATTCCATAAAGAAAATTTAGAATAATAACTTTCTTCTTGTTTTCTACTGAGTACTTTGGCCCATACATAAACAATGAAACATTAAATGAACCCATTAGGTCCAGACTCCAAACCTTCACTAACTGCATCAAGTTTTTTGAGGTGATAACATTACATAAATGCATGCTGGCGGTCACTTCCGAGGTCCGATCAAGTGAAATGTCGTCTTTGAGATGTCGATCTGGGTGGCCCTAGGAGCCAGCGTGCAAAATTTGGAGAGGCTACGACAATGTTAAGGGGTCAAATAGTGTTCAGGGTCAATGGTCAAAACCCGTTATAAGCTGTGTCTTTAGGAGGCTGAAACTTTTTCCCTTTGCTCTAAAGCCAGCAACCTTTGATATGTCGTTCTGGGTGGCCCCAGGAGCCAGCGTGCAAAATTTGGAGAGGCGACATTGGTAAGGGGTCAAAAGGTCAACTAAGGGTACGAGCTATATGCCCTGACAAGAAAGGTGTCTTTTTGATCATAATTCTTTTCCCCTTTGCTCTAGAGCTCTGCGCTTGGGATATGTGATTCAGGGCTACTCCAGGAGCCAGGGTGAAAAATTTAGGATTCCCATATGCCCATTTTGTCAATGTATTCACCCTAGTGGGGGCGCTGGCAATCACTTCCCGAGGTCCGATCAAGAGAAATGTGGTCTCCTTTTTCTCGACACAGTATGTGGAAGCGTGTGGTTAAAATTGGAGAGGCTACCACATTGTTAAGCGGTCGAAAGGTTAAAAAAGTGTATGAGCTAAAGGCCCAAAAAGGAGAGATGTCTTTTGAGTCATCATTTTTCTTCCCTTGACTCTAGAGCCAGCCGCCTTGCCTATGTCGTTCTGGGTGGCCCCTGGAGCCAGCGTTTAAAAATTTGGAGAGGCTACGACATTGTTAAGGTATCAAATAATGTTCAGGGGTCAATGGTCAGAACCCGTTATAGGCTGTGTCTTTTGTAGGCTGAAACTTTTTGCCTTTGCTCTAAAGCCAGCAGCCTTTGATATGTTGTTCTGGGTGGCCCCAGGAGCCAGCGTGCAAAATTTGGAGAGGCTACGACATTGGTAAGGGGTCAAAATGTCAACTAAGGGTACGAGCTATAGGCCCTGACAAGAAAGGTGTCTTTTTGATCATAATTTTTTCCCCCTTTGCTCTAGAGCTCTGCGCCGGATATGTGATTCAGGGTTACTCCAGGAGCCAGGGGAAAAATTTGGGATTCCCACATGCCCATTTTGTCAATGTATTCACCCTAGTGGGGGCACTGGCGGTCACTTCGAGGTCCGATCAAGAGAAATGTGGTCTCCTTTTTCTCGACACAGTACGTAGAAGCGTGTGGTAAAGGTTGGCGAGGCTACCACACTGATAAGGGGTTGAAAAGGTCAAAAAAGGGTATGCGCTAAAGGCCCAGACAGACTGTAGTCGAGCATTAGAACAGACTGTAGAAATGCAGTAGTACAGACTGTAAATGTGCAGAAGAACAGACAGTAGACAATTATTAGAACTGACTGTAGACGTGGAGTAGAACAGACTGGCAATTTGCAGATGAATAGACTGCAGATGAGGAGACCAGAGGAGGTAACGGGGAGGGAGAAGAGAGGAAGCAGAGGCCAGAGAAAGTCCAGAGGAGGCAGAGAGTCCAGAGGAGGCAAAGGCCACAAAGAGACCAGAAGAGGAGAAGGAGGCAGAGAGACCAGAAAAGGCAGATGCCACAGAGAGACAAAAAAGGAGGCAGAGGCCACCGAGAGATCAGAGCAGGCAGACAGACAGAGAGACCAGAGGAGGCAGAGAGATATGAGGATGCAGAGGAGGCAGAGAGACCAGAAAAGGCAGATGCCACAGAGAGACCAGAGGAGGCAGCGGCCACAGAGAGACCAGAGAAGGCAGAGGCCACAAAGAGACCAGAGGAGGCAGAGGCAACAGAGAGACCAGAGCAGATAGAGAACACGGAGAGACTAGAGGAGACAGAGAAGGCAGTGAGACTAGAAGAGGCAGAGGCCAGAGAGAGACTAGAGGAGGCAGAGGAGACAGATGGAGCAGAGGAGGAAGAGGCCACAGAGAGGGCAGAGGAGGCAGAGGACATAGACAGACCAGAGGAGGCAGAGGACACAGAGAGACCAGAGGAGGCAGAGGAGGTAGAGGACACAGACAGACCAGAGGAGGCAGAGGCCACAGAGAGACCAGAGGAGGCAGAGAGACCAGAGGAGGCAGAGGAGACAGAGAGACCAGAGGAGGCAGAGGCCACAAAGAGACAAGAGGAAGTAGAGGAGGCAGAGAGGCCAGAGGAGGCAGAGGCAACAGAAAGACCAAAGGAGGCAGAGAGTCCAGAGGAGGCAGAGGCCACAGAGAGACTAGAGGAGGCAGAGTAGGCAGAGAGACCAGAAAAGGCAGATGCCAGTAAGAGACCAGAGGCCACAGAGAGATCCAGAGAAGGCAGAGGCCAAAGACTGACCAGAGGAGGCAGAGGACACAGAGAGACCAGAGGAGGCAGAGGACACGAAGAGACCAGAGGAGGCAGAGGCAACAGAGAGACCAGAGGAGATAGAGGAGACAGAGAGAGCAGAGGACCCAGAGGCCACAGAGAGAGCAGAGGAGGCAGAGGAGACAGAGATACCAGAGGAGGCAGAGGCCACAGAGAGATCAGAGGATGCAGAGGAGGCAGAGGAGGCAGAGAGACCAGAGGAGGCAGAGGAGACAGAGGGACCAGAGGAGGCAGAGGCCACATAGAGACAAGAGGAAGTAGAGGACACAGACAGACCAGAGGAGGCAGAGGCCACAGAGAGACTAGAGGAGGCAGAGGAGACAGAGAGACCAGAGGAGGCAGAGGCCACAGAGAGACGAGTGGAAGCAGAGGAGGCAGAGAGACCAGAGGAGGCAGAGGCCACAGAAAGACCAGGGGAGGCAAGGAGAGTCTAGAGGAGGCAGAGGCCACAGAGAGACCAGGGGAGGCAGAGGAGGCAGAGAGACCAGAAAAGGCAGATGCCACAGAGAGACCAGAGGAGGCTGAGGCCACAGAGAGACCAGAGGAGGCAGAGAGACAGAGAGACCAGAGGAGGCAGTTAGAGCAGAGGAGGCAGAGGAGGGAGAGAGACCAGAGGAGGCAGAGGCCACAGAGTGACTAGAGGAGGCAGAGGAGACAAAGAGACCCGAGGAGGCAGAGGACACAGAGAGACTAGAGGAGGGAGAGGCCACAGAGAATCCAGAGTAGGCATAGGCTACAGAGAGACCAGAGGATTGCAGAGGTCACAGAGAAACCAGTGGAGGTAGAGAGAGCAGAGGAGGCAGAGAAGGCAGAGAGACCATTGGAGGCAGAGGAGGCAGAGAGACCAGAGGAGGCAACGGGGCAGAGAGGCCACAGGAGGCAGAGGCCACAGAGAGACCAGAGGAGGCAGAGGACACAGACAGACCAGAGGAGGCAGAGAGAGCAGAGGAGGCAGAGAAGGCAGAGAGACCAGTGGAGGCAGAGGAGACAGAGAGACCAGAGGAGGCAGAGGCCATAGAGAGACCAGAGGAGGCAGAGGCCATAGAGAGACCAGAGGAGGCCGAGGCCATAGAGAGACCAGAGGAGGCAGAGAGAGAGAGACCAGAGGAGGCAGTTAGAGCAGAGGAGGCAGAGGAGGCAGAGAGACCAGAGGAGGCAGAGGCCACAGAGTGACTAGAGGAGGCAGAGGAGACAAAGAGACCAGAGGAGGCAGAGGCAATAGAGAGAGCAGTGGAGGCAGAGAGACCAGAGGGGACAGAGGAGGCAGAGAGACAAGAGAAGGCAGAGGTTACAGAGAGAGCAGAGGAGGCAGAGGCCATAGAGAGACCAGAGAAGGTAGATGAGGCAGAGAGACCAGAAGAGTTATAGGAGAAAGAGAGACCAGAGAAGGCAAAGGAGACAGAGAGACCAGAAAAGGCAGATGCCTCAGAGAGACCAGAGGAGGCAGATTCCTAAGAGAGACCAGAGGAGGCAGCGGCCAAAGAGAGACCAGAGAAGGCAGAGGCCACAGAGAGATCAGAGGAGGCAGAGGCCACAGAGAGTCCAGAGGAGGCAGAGGAGGCAGAGGACACAGACAGACCAGAGGAGGCATAGGCCACAAAGAGACCAGAGGATTGCAGAGGTCACAGAGAGACCAGTGGAGGTAGAGAGAGCAGAGGAGGCAGAGAAGGCAGAGAGACCAGTGGAGGCAGGGGAGACAGAGAGAGCAGAGGAGGCAGAGGCCACAGAGAGACCAGAGGAGGCACAGGCAATAGAGAGACCAGTAGAGACAGAGAGACCAGAGGGGGCAGAGGAGGCAGAGAGACAAGAGAAGACAGAGGCCACAGAGAGACCAGAGGAGGCAGAGGCCACAGAGAATCCAGAGGAGGCAGAGGAGGCAGAGAGACCAGAGGAGGCAGACGAGACAGAGAGACGAGAGAAAGCAGGGGAGGCAGAGAGTCTAGAGGAGGCAGAGGCCATGAGATAATCCAGAGGAGGCATAGGCCACAGAGAGACTAGAGGATTGCAGAGGTCAAAGAGAGACCAGTGGAGGTAGAGAGAGCAGAGGAGGCAGAGAAGGCAGAGAGACCAGTGGAGGCAGGGGAGAGAGAGAGAGCAGAGGAGGCAGAGGCCACAGAGAGACGAGAGGAAGCAGAGGAGGCAGAGAGACCAGAGGAGGCAGAGGAGACAGAGAGACCAGAGGAGGCAGAGGCCACAGAGAGACGAGAGGAAGCAGAGGAGGAAGAGGAGGCAGAGAGACCAGAGGAGGCAGAGGCCAGAAATAGATCAGAGGAGGCATACAGTCCAGAGGAGGCAGAGGCAATAGAGAGACCAGTGGAGTCAGAGAGACCAGATGGGGCATAGGAGGCAGACAGACAATAGAAGGCAGAGGCCAGAGAGAGACCAGAGGAGGCAGAGGCCACAGAGAGACCAGAGGAGGCAGAGGAGGCAGAGAGACCAGAGGAGGCAGAGACCACCAAGAGTTCAGAGGAGGCAGAAAGACAGAGAGACAAGAGGAGGCAAAGGCCACAGAGAGACTAGAGGATGCAGAGAAGGCAGAGAGTCCAGAGGAGACAGAGGACACAGAGAGACCAGAGGAGGTAGAGGAAAAGAGAGACAAGAGGAGGCAGAGGCCATAGAGAGACCAGAAGATGCAGAGGCCACAGAGAGACCAGAGGAGGCAGAGGAATAGAGAGACAAGAGGAGGCAGAGGCCACAGAGAGAGCAGAAGATGCAGAGGCCACAGAGAGATGAAAGGAGGCAGAGGAGACAGAGAGACCAGTGGAGGCATAGGCCATGAGAGAATCCAGAGGAGGCATAGGCCACAGAGAGACCAGAGGATTGCAGAGGTCACAGAGAGACCAGTTGAGGTAGAGAGATCAGAGGAGGCAGAGAAGGCAGAGAGACCAGTGGAGGCAGGGGAGACAGAGAGAGCAGAGGAGGCAGAGGCCACAGAGAGACGAGAGGAAGCAGAGGAGGCAGAGAGACCAGAGGAGGCAGAGGCAACAGAGAGACCAGAGGAGGCACAGGCAATAGAGAGACCAGTGGAGGCAAAGGAAGCAGAGAGACCAGAGGAGGCAGAGGCCACAGAGAGACCAGATGAGGCAGAGAGACAGAGAGACCAGAGGAGGAAGTTAAAGCAGAGGAGGCAGAGAAGGCAGAGAGACCAAAGGAGGCAGAGGCCACAAAGTGACTAGAGGAGGCAGAGGAGACAAAAAGACTAGAGGAGGCAGAGGCCACAGAGAGACCAGTGGAGGCAGAGGACACAGAGAGACGAGAGGAAGCAGGGGAGGTAGAGAGACTAGAGGAGGCAGAGGCCACACAAAGACCAGAGGAGACAGAGAGTCCAGAAAAGGCAGATGCCACAGAGAGACCAGAGGAGGCAGTGGCCACAGAGAGACCAGAGAAGGCAGAGGCCACAGAGAGACCACAAGAGGCAGAGGCCACAGAGAGACCAATGGAGTTAGAGAGAGCAGAGGAGGCAGAGAAGGCAGAGAGACCAGTAGAGGCAGGGGAGACAGAGAGAGCAGTTTAGGCAGAGGCCACAGAGAGACGAGGAAGCAGAGGAGGCAGAGAGACCAGACGAGGCAGTTAGGAGAGGAGGCAGAGGAGACAGAGAGACCAGAGGAGGCAGAGCCCACATAGTGACTAGAGGAGGCAGAGGAGACAAAGAGACCAGAGGAGGCAGAGGCCACAGAGTGACCAGAGGAGGCAGAGGCAATTGAGAGACCAGTGGAGGCAGAGAGCAGAGGGAGCAGAGGAAGCAGAGAGACCAGAGAAGGCAGAGGCCACAAAAGACCAGAGGAGGCAGAGAGTCCAGAGGAGGCATAGGCCAATGAGAGGCCAGAGGAGGTAGAGGCCACAGAGAGACCAGAGGAGGCAGAGGCCACAGAAAGACCAGAGGAGGCAGAGGCCACAGAGAGACCAGGAGGCAGTTAGAGCAGCGGAGGCAGACAGACCAGAGGAGGCAGAGGCCACAAAGAGACCAGAGGAGGCAGAGAGTCAAGAGGAGGCAGAGGCCACAGAGTGACTAGAGGAGGCAGAGGCAAAAAGAGAGCAGTGGAGGCAGAGAGACTAGAGGAGGCAGAGGAGGCAAAGAGTCAAGAGAAGGCAGAGGCCACAGAGAGACCAGAGGAGGCAGGGGCCACAGAGAGACGAGAGGAGGCAGAGGAGATAGAGAGAGCAGAAGAGGAAGAGGCCACAGTTAGACCAGAGGGGAAGAGGCCATAGGTGGGTGGCGCCGTGAGGTCGGCTGCCGTCCACGACTGCCCGGCACGGTTTTTCTTTTTTTATTTTATACTTTTATTTAACTAGTTTTATCTCCATCCACACAAGATGGACACCATTAGATATGACAGAAACACTCTCATCTATTGGTGTACAATGCACTCACCTTCGCCGCTTTTAAACCCGGACCCATGCTGGCCGAGAGATCCTGAGGGAGAACAAAGGACGCGACCCACACCGGCATCCGCGAGGAAAACGAGCCGGCGCCAGGAACAGGCTGAGGGCACGCGCACACCGCGCCCCTACCTAGTATCCTGTTAGCCAATGTCCAGTCACTGGAGAACAAGCTCGACGACCTCAGGGCAAGGGTTAAGTTCCAGAGAGACATTCGGGACTGCAACCTTCTCTGCTTCACCGAGACATGGCTGAACCCAGCGGTACCGACCACGCCATCCAACCGGCCGAGTTTCTCGA
Organism: Neodontobutis hainanensis; assembly: GCA_024349245.1. Lineage (NCBI taxonomy): Eukaryota > Metazoa > Chordata > Actinopteri > Gobiiformes > Odontobutidae > Neodontobutis > Neodontobutis hainanensis. The sequence goes on along the minus strand of JALDNG010003353.1, from coordinate 667 downwards.
TTTACCGCATGGACAGAACACTGGAGTCGGGAAGTCAAGAGGAGGTGGAGTGTGTCTGATGGTGAACAAACACTGGTGCGACAGCGAGCATTGTTCCTCTTTCACGCCCTGCACACCAAACCTGGAACTATTGTCCATCAAATGTCGGCCCTTCTATCTACCTCGAATTCAGCTCGGTAATAGTCAGTGCCGCTACATTCCACCTCAAGCGGACACAGACACTGCAGTATGGGACCTACATGAGTCACTAACGCAACACCAAATACAGCATCGACGCTGCGCCATTGTGGTCGGAGATTTCAACAGTGCCAACCTCAAGCGCCGCACTCCCGAACTTTTATCAGCACATCATCTGCCCCACGAGGGGCGAAAGAACACTGGACCACTGCTACACAACATTTAAGAACAGCTACAAGGCACAATCACGCCCACCGCTTGGGAAATCGGACCATGCCGCCATCTTCCTCATGCCTGTTTACAAACAAAGGCTGAAACAGGAAGCTCCGTACAGAGGAGGTCGCGCGCTGGACTGACCAATCGGTGGCCGCTCTGCAGGACGCTTTGGATGACGCAGACTGGGACATGTTTCAGCGCAGCTCTGACGACGCCAACATGTTTACGGAAGCGGTTGTGGGATTCATTGGGAAACTAACGGACGATACGGTGC
>JALDNG010003352.1:0-27336 GCA_024349245.1 Neodontobutis hainanensis | reverse complement strand
CAGATGTCTTTTGGTGATTTATTTAAGGAAAAAGAAAAAGAATTCAGAGACATCTTTTGCAAAAGGAGGAATGGAAAATACAACTCTGTCTGTGTACAGAGTTGCATGAACAGTCCCAATGTTAACTAGGCGGGCTTAGAATTTATACTGAAATCACAGCAGATAAGAAAATGAAACACTGGCTCTCAGGAGTGAGCCATCTAACATGAAAGACAATTTTATCAGTTTGAAAACAGTACAGATGGTGCGCACATCATTATGCTGCGGTCAAGGACAGCACAGAGCATGTGAAAGAGGAAAATATGATTTTCCCATTACAATTCCCTCCTTTTGATCAAACACAATTGATCAACCAAAATCAATCAAAACTCAATTAGGATACAAAACATAAATCATTAACCTAAGCTTTGTGAGTTGTACTACAGTTGTGGTGCCGAAAAACCAGCCGAGGGCTGACTAAATCAAGTAGAAACATTTCATACTATCAGTAGCTGACCTAACGCTGGGAAAAGAACACCACAGCCCCTCCCTCACAGGCGGCGTAACTCACTAGGGTTAAACATAAGCATTAGATGAAAAATATTCACAAAACAAATCAGTTTGTAAAACTTAAAAACCTTCAAATCAAAAGACTTTACCTCAAAGAAAGCATTAGTGAAAAAATTTAAAACCACCACATGTAAGTACACAATTTTAGCCTTAACGTGTCTAAAATAACAAAAATTAAAATTATCAGGTTCAAAAGTTGATTAGCTGTGATTGCTTTGGTGACTATATTTCACAATTACTATTTCAAAAGAAAATTACATGTGGATTACAAAGACATAGGAACATACTTAGTCATACTTAGTTTTCTTCAAATAGATGAGCAAATAAAACAGAATTAACAGAGTCACAATCAAGAGCAGAGGTGTCTGGGTTGTGGTCTTTGTCCTGTTGAGGCAATTCAACATAGAGTTTAGCTAGTTGCAGGTTAAAAGAGAAGTCACTAATCTTCGGATGAGCGGAATAATGCAGCAGGAGACAAGGAAAAGAAGGATAATAACCACTAAAAGTATGCCTGCGAGTTTAGTTAACCATGTTTTCCAAACACCGCCCATTTCTAATGTTCAAAGATCTGTTCAATAATAGCAATAATAAAATGATAGTAACAAATAAAATAAAATTAAGCAGTTATCATAACATTAACATGCATGAGTATGTAATAATTGTTTAATAGATATTCAAAAATTAATCATTAGAGCAATTTTAAATGCAATAAAGAACCCAAAAAAGATATATACATATATATTTGTCAGTATAAAACTGGTTATCAGTGATGTGAGGAACTGTGGGACAGATGAGTGTGTCACATGTTATAGTTACGCTGTTGAATTTGCTGAAAACGGTCAGCTCTATTTCTTCAGGTGGTACAGAGTCTTTCATAAACTTGATTGTAGGTGGGACCAGCTCTCGGCACTGGTCTCAACGTTGAACTGCGTTTACCAGAGCAGTTTCAGCGGAGGAGGTGAGCGAAAATCTCACCCCAGTCTTCCCACGTAGTCAACGGTGGAGGTAGAGCTAAGGTCTCACCTCAGATCTCCCACGTAGGAGCTTGTTCTCGGACAAGCCTCTTACTTTTGTGATCATTCACTGGGTCCACTCTTTGACAGTGGGGAGCAGTTGACAGCTGGTCAGGTGGAGGAATCTTCTTGCAGTGTTGTGCATGGATCCAAGGGGCTCTTTCTGCGACCTTCACAGCCGTGTGGGTCGTGAGCAGGATCTGATAGGGCCCACACCAGGGTTTGTCTCTCCAGCTGCGCTTCCTCAGGTTTCTCACCAGGATGTAGTCGCCAGGCTGGAGTTTGTGAAACTGGTGGGTGGCCGGTTTGGGCAGGGAATCAAGCACCTGAGATCTAATATTAGAGAGAATATTAGAGAGTGAAATACAATAGGATATCATTGGGTCTGGCAGAGTACTATCGGCCAGTGCTGCAGGTTTAGATGGGGTCCAAACCCAATTCCAGGAGGTAGTCCAAACACTATCTCAAAGGGAGAAAGGTTATTTCGCGTTTTACCTGTTGATTCAGATATTTTTGCCAATTTGCGTTTCAGAGTGCCATTTTCTCTTTCTACAGCTCCTCCAGAAGCTGGATGGTAGGAGCAATGAGTTTTCAGGTCAAATTTAAGGTGTTCACTCAGTGTTTTCAAAATGTCATTTACAAAATGAGTACCGTTATCACTCGTAATTAGATTCGAAGTCCCCAGCGAGGAATTATTTCGCTTAAGATGATTTTTGCTACTGCGTCAGCAGTGCAGTGTTTTGTTGGGAATGCTTCTACCCACTTTGAAAACATGTCAGCTATTACAAGACAGTATTTCTTACCTTCGCAGGGTGTTAACTCAATGAAGTCCATTTAAATGTGGCCAAAAGGCCTGGAGGTGGGTTTGTGACCTCCAACATCTGTTTTGTTGTAGGAGTTACCTTTAGAATTGCTGGTTAAGCAGATGAAGCATTTTGAGCAAAAATCTTCAGCAAATTTGTTAAACCCACAGTAAACCAATGTCTTTGAAGGTCTTTTCTCATTCCCTCCTTTGATACATGGTCAACGCCATGTAACAATTTTGCAAAAGGCAGGAAGAGGGCTTGAGGAAGACATGGATTGCCATTAGGGCCCATCCAAACACCATTTGTGTTTGTACAGTTTTTCTTTTTCCAAACAGCTTTGTCTGCTGGAGTGGAGATGCGGGCCAAATCAGAGAGTGAAACAATGTCAGAGTGAGTGCAAGTTTGATCCGTTGTCTGGGAGAGTAATGTAACAACATAGGGTGTGAGTGACGCTGCTTTTGCAGCTGCGTGCTCGTGCATTACCTAGAGAGACTGTGTCTTTGGCAGAGGTATGTGCAGAACACTTGCATACTGCCACGGCGGATGGGAGTAGCACTGCATCTAAAAGATCAGAAATCAAATCTTTGTGTGAAATGGGTTTGCCATCAGATTTGAGGAATTTTCTGTGGCGCCAAAGTGCTGCGTGGTTGTGTAGAACACCAAATGCATATTGACTGTCTGTGTAAATGTTAACTGTTTTACCAGATGCCAATTGACAGGCTTTGGTCAGGGCAATTAGTTCTGCTGCTTGCGCCGATAACCGAGGACTGAGAGGAGATGACGTCACTGTTGCATGATCATCCACAACTGCATATCCAACGTGTGCAGTACCGGTGGTTGGGTCCTTGGAAGCTGAACCATCTACATAAAAATGAGTTCAGGATTAGAAAGAGGAGTGTCAGTCAAATCAAGTCTTGGCAGACAGATTAGGTCAAGTTCAGAAAGACAACAGTGAGGTTCTCCCTCCTCTGGGAGAGGCAGGAGTGTAGCAGGGTTGAGAGTGTTACAACGCGTTTAACCTCAACATTCGGTAGGTTCAGAAGGGTGGTGTTGTAACGTAGCTGACGAGCAGGGGTCAAGTGAGCTGTCTTTTGTTCAGTCAGAATGTTGGAGACAGCATGTGGAGCAAAAAGGGTGAGATGACTGTAGCCTACATAGGGACGAGAGGCAATTATTGCTGCTTCACAGGCTGCTAAAGCACAGAGACATGATGGGTGGCCTCTAGCAACTGGATCAAGGTGTGTCGAGAAGTAACCCACAGGCTTCAGCAGCTGTCCCTGTTTTTGGGCGAGAACAGAATTCATACAACCATCACGTTCATCAACAAATTGGAAGAAAGGCTTGTCAGGGTTTGGCAATGCCAATGCAGGGGCTGTCTGTAGTAGCAGTTTCAAATGAGTAAATGCAGAGTCAGCCTCAGATGTCCATGTGAGTTTGGAGTGAAGTGTCATGTCTTTTTTCAGAGTAAGATCACGTAGTGGGCGTTCTACAGTAGAGTAATTTGGAATAAAAGTTCTGCAGTAGGAGCACATGCCAAGGAAAGACAGCATTTGTTTCTTAGTCAATGGTTTTGGGAAGTTGGCAATGGGTATCACCCTGTCTGTAGTAATGCTTTTTGTGAGTGAGTGATGACATGACCAAGAAACTGAACTTTCTGTTTTACAAACTGAATTTTAGAAAGTGAAACCTTGTGGCCCTGCTCAGCTAGGTGATTTAATAGAAGCAGTGTGTCAGTCTCACACTGCTCCTTCGTCTGAACAGAGCATGATATCATCAACGTACTGCAAAATGGCAGAGTGTTGAAGTGTCAAATGAAAGAGACTGTCACGTAATGCCTGACCGTGCGCTAGGAGCGCAATTTAGGCCTTGTGGCATTCGAGACCAGGAATAGAGTTTTCCTGCAAATTCAAAGGCAAACCAAAACTGGGAGTCTGGATGGACAGGTACAGAGAAAAAAGCATTTGAAATGTCAACCACAGAGAACCATTTTGAAGTTGTTGGAATTTGTGACATGATGGTGTATGGATTGGGACAGATTGGTGCTGGAGAGTGAATAGCTTCGCTCACAGCACGCAGGTCTTGGACAAAACGCCACTCAGTGGGCATTTCCTGTGGTCTGATCTTTTTTACAGGGAAAATTGGAGTACGGCAGGGAGAGTCAGAGCACTCAACAATTACACCTGCTTTCAGCAGAGAGTCAAAGACTGGTTTTATCCCCTGTTCAGCTTCAGGCTTCAGAGGATATTGACGTGCTTTTGGTCTGTATTCGGACTTTGGAGTTAGTTGGAGAGGTTTACAGTTTTTAATTAAACCTACATCATATTTGTGTTTGGCCCACAATGAGTCTGGTAACTGTGTTAACAGTGGAGACACATCACTGGGTGTGAGAGGCTGAGCATCGACTTTTGCGAGTGTGTGACAGGAAGATGGGGTGGAGTCATTTTGAGGAAGAAGGTAGCAGGAGCGGTTACAATTGACTCCTGCAGTGAATGGCACATAGCATGTGTCAAGCTCGTGAGAGTGGTAAATGTCTGGATTATCTGGGTCTTGTTTCCAATCTGTAGCTTTTAAACATTTTGTCATAAAAGACCAACATCACGCCATTGTTTGTTATGTGGTTTGGCTATTGAGACATGCGGGGCTGAGTTTTGGATTTTGAAGAACTTTGACAGTTTGTGAGGTAATGGAACATTATAAGCGCAAAAATCTTGGTTAAAGTACAGTCCATTCAGAATGAGTCGGTCAGTAGTTTGTCGGTACCAGCTTTCTTCATACTGTTCATCTGGACCCATGGAGACATGCGCTGTAACATGTAGTGCATTTGCCTTCATGAATTCAGAGAATGAGCTCATGTATTGTTTAGCGTTGTGTAACAAATTTGGAGTCAGCAGATGGTCCAATTTCCACTGATACACATACAATGGAGTGATCACTTCACATTTTATAAAGCAATATTCAGATTTGGTTTGTTTTATTTTGATACCATTTTCGTCTGCAGACAAGGTAATTCCTAGTGCGCACATTAGGTCACGACCTATTAGATTCACTGGACACAACTCAGACAACAGAAAGCTGTGTGTAGTGGACACTGATGGATCAGGTAAATGCCAGATTACAGATAGAGGTTTTGTGAATGGTTCTTTAACAATCTGTCCACTCGCACTAATGGAGTGAGTTGTTTTGCCATTTAATGCAGTTTGAATTTGGTCTTTTCTGATCAGAGATTTTGTGGCCCCAGAGTCAACCATAAATGACAGAGTTTTTCCATTGATGTCACATTTTATTACCGGTAATTTTTCACACACCGATGTTGTTAACTTAGCATAGGTACCTTTAAACATTTCAGCTTTTTTCATTTCAAGTTTCTTAATGGTTTCTGTCACTAAAGCAAGCAGTGGATCAGTTGCAAGCGCGTCTTCATTGCTTGTGAGCAGTGCGGTGTTGTGTGCATCATCAGTGACAGGTGTGGTGTCCTTTTCGTGTGTTATACTCATCTCATTTTGCGAAGTCCTCGGTTCCTCATCATCACCAGCCAGTCAGTTGGGGTCACTCAGAGCAGTGTCAGAGCGTTGGTCAGCTCGGTCTCTTCTTTTCTTGGGACAGTTGTCAGCCCAGTGGCCTGGTTCAGCGCAAATGAAACACAGTTGAGACTTTCTGCGTCGCTCAACCTCGTCTCTGTCTGGACGTCCACGACCTCTTCCTCTTAGTCGTCCTCTACCTCTGTTGAAATGTGATGGTTGGGCAAAGGTCATCTTTGCAAAAGTGGAGACTAATTTTGCATCCACTTTTTCTTTTTATTGGCACATCTGATTTCGTCCTGGGCGTAGCGGTGAATTTCTTGGACACGGTTTGTGTCCCATGAGCCACCATTTTGTCTGTCATAATTTTAACAATGTCTTTTCCAAGGCCGTTTTTAACATCATTTTGAACAGTTCTTCAAATGTACTGGTGTGTTGTTCAGCTGTCCAGGCAGTGGCAGCCTGGCCACTGTGTTGAATGCAATGTTGGCGTGCTCTAGCGGCAAAAGACATGACTGATTCATCTTCTCCACGTCTTAGTGACATCAAAACGTTCATGTCCATGCGGGCTGGGAACTGCTGGGTCAGAGCGGTGACAATGGCGTTCACGTATCTGGCATAGTCAGTGTTGTCGTCCCATTGGATTGTGGGAAGAGAATTCATGCCGTCATGGTCTTCAACCGCTGCTTGAATTTTTGAGTAATCTTCTAAGTTGCAGATTGTTCTCAGAATACCAGGGATCTCTGCACCGGTGGGCCTGTGCACTTGACAGAACAGTTTGAATTTTTGGCCCAATGTGGCGCCTCCTCTGTTAATAGGAGGTATATTGTCTTTCATTAATTGAGTCCATCTTGAGGGGTCTGGTGAGCGATACATAAGCACAGACGCAGGGTGTTCAGCCAGTCGTCTTTGGCGCGTACTTCGGTTTCATTGTCTGGGGATGGTGGTGGTGGAGCTGGATTTGGAAATTCAATCATAGGAGCTTGAAACACAGCCCCATAAGGTGTCTTGCTTCGTGTGAGACGGGACAGGAAGGAGAAAGATTTGTCTGATGAAAGTTCAGTTGTGAAGGGGTTGTTAGAGTTCTTAGGACTGGTGGCAGAGTCATATGAAGGAGGTTTGGTGACAGGACTTGACAGTCCAGTGTTCATTAGGGTGTTTGTTTCAGCCTGGGTGGTCAGATCTGGGTTCAGTTGAGCAGCTGTTGCAGAAGCTGCATGTGTCTGAGCCGCTTGTCTCTGCCTCTGGAGCCCTCCCTTTTCTTCACTGTGGAGATGTGCAGCAGCGAGAGCGGTGACGTCATCGTCTTCACTCATGAGTGCCGGACCAACAGGCTGGGTCAGACTCGGAAAACAAGAGGACATCGCATTAGTTATGTTATCAGTTGCTTTATAACCTGTGCTTTGAAATGGCCCCTTTACTGTATCTAAGTGTTTTAAATTTCTTTCCCTATTTTCTTTTTCTTTCTGTTTCTTTGCTTCAACTGCTTTTTCCCACATCTCTAAACATTCATAATGTCTTTTAATCTCCTTTATTTGCTTGGGTTTACTGATTTTTGGGCATAAGTCTCTTTTCTGCATCTTGTATTCTATTGCGTAATGCAGTCAAACTACTTTCACTCATTCGTCCATTAAAACCATACAACTTCCATTCATCCATTTTATCACAACTCCCTGGCAGGTTTCTATCATATATATCACATTGAATTCACAGAAGTCCTTTGCAGGACTGTTTTTACTTGTATTGGATCCCATATTTCAGATTAATTAAATACTCGTCAGTATTTAAGGTTCAGACAGATTATAGAGAAACTTTAGAACTACTAAAACCAACAAAAACAACACAAAACAACAACACAAGACTAACAAAAACTAAAAACAACTAAAAACAACTAAAAAACAACTAAAAACAACTAAAAAACCCTTTCAGAAATTATTATTACTCATTTTATGGCAATCCTGCTCAGTCAATCCTGACTTATGGTAATAACAATAGACCGTTCAGGTCAGGGCTTCTAGAAAACCCTTTCAGAAATTACTGTCGAATGGCAATTCTGCTCAGTCAATCCAGACTCAAATCAACAATAATAGACCTTCCCAGTCAGGGTTTCTAATACAGATACAAAACCTTTTAAAATTATTATGTGGCAATCCAGCCGTATTAATAATTTTAGGACCATCCGGTCTCGGTTTTCAGATTAGGACAATCCAGTCCAGACATAAAACAAAAGAAAAAACTTTTCACAAAGCCTATTCAGAAATTATTATTACTCATTTTATGGCAATCCTGCTCAGTCAATCCTGACTTATGGTAACAATAATAGACCATTCCTGGTCTAGGCTTTGTTACAGTCAAAAATCACCTTTAGACACTGTTACAAAATGTTTTCTCTTAATTTATAAATTTGTAATAATTTTACCGTTTAGAGGTTATTTGAGTACGTTGGATCGAGAGATGACGATTGGAGGGTCGGCATCGGACAATCCTCCCGTCCAGAAGAAAATTTGGGGAAGAGGAGACCTCTTGGAGCGGTCTGGTTGATCAAACCCTTGTCCTTCAGCCGGGTCCAGCCGTCAATCTTCGATCCCATTTCTGACACCAAGAATTGTGGTTGAAAAAATAAATATATTATTGTGGAATAAGTTTGAGAGAAAACAACAGATGTCTTTTGGTGATTTATTTAAGGAAAAGAAAAAGAATTCAGAGACATCTTTTGCAAAAGGAGGAATGGAAAATACAACTCTGTCTGTGTACAGAGTTGCATGAACAGTGTTATGTTAGTGTTAGTGCAATGTTAACTAGGCGGGCTTAGAATTTATACTGAAATCACAGCAGATAAGAAAAATGAAACACTGGCTCTCAGGGAGTGAGCCATCTAACATGAAAGACAATTTTATCAGTTTGAAAACAGTACAGATGGTGCGCACATCATTATGCTGCGGTCAAGGACAGCACAGAGCATGTGAAAGAGGAAAATATGATTTTCCCATTACAAGTGCTTCCCCCATTCCTCCATTTTATTTTTCAATAACTTCAAAACTCAATAAAATAATCCACAGTTGTAATAATCCTACTTCTCACATACTTCAGGTTTAACAGGGTCCTCGATGCCCACAACAGCGATGAAGGTGAGTTCATTGACGATCACTGTCCCAGTCCAGCTCTGGTTCACCTGCAAGGAAGTCCTTGTAGGCAAGACAGATGGTCCTCAAGCCATTACTGTGACAATATATTCATCCCATCCTCTGCAGGAGTAGACACCTCCATCTGAGACTCTGACACGAGCTGAATTTTCTTTCATCGTTTCCCTCTGAGAGTCAGAGTCTGAGTTTTGTCTGAACCATTCATAAGTTCCTTTAAAGCCCTGGACTTCACAGCTCAGAGTCACACTGCTCTGTTCTGGGATGGTGTCACTGGAGGTTTTCAGATGGACTCTGCGTGTCTTTGCTGAAAATACAACAGAATTAGAAATGCAAGAAAATGGTTACATTTACTAAGTTTAATGTAGGACATTGTGAAAGAAGTATTATTGTTTGTTTGTTTTTGTGAATAAAAGAACAGCTGAAAAATAATCTATTGGTCCCACATGAGTAAAAAAATAAATAACTGAAATGAACATTTGCCAAAATAATGTCTCTTTGTTAAAGTGGAGAGATCTGTGAACAGTGTGAAAGCAACACTGAGTCTCTGAGATATAAAGACTGTTCAGGACCCTCCAGAGTCACATGATCACCTGTGTTCACAAAACTGAAATAAAGAAGAACCACAAACATTGAATGAATAAACAAAGAAATACACATGTTTACATTAAAGGTGTGTAGTTTAAACCATATTTACATTTATCATGGCAGTAAAGTTCAAAAGTGTTCCTCAAAGCACCAACCCAGTATGACACAGAACTCTGAAGTACAGTTTACTGTAGTGTTGACCATTTCTTTTAACGTCAAAGACACTCATAACACTATAATATAGTCTCTGTGAGTGACTTTAGTCAGACTAAAGACAACTACAGATAGAAATATCAAAAGTAAAAGTTAAACAACTCACTTTGCACTTTCTTCTCTCTGCTCCACAGTGTTGTGAGATCTGGAGCCCTTTCTCCTCTACATCTGTAGTGTCCACTGTCAGACTCAGTAACTCTGGAGATTGTATATTCTCTTGTTGTTTGATGTAGGACTGAACCGGTCCTGCTCCACTGATACGTCCACTCAGTGTTTCCTCTGTCCTCAATCTCACATCTGAGAGTGACACTGTCTCCAGAAAAGATCTCAGATCAGTTTGGTGACACTGTCGGTACTGTATAAAAAAGGAAAAAATACATCATAAAAAGTGTATATTTTTGTAAATATCATAATAATAACTATAGTGAAATAATTTATAATTAAATACATTTGTTACTGTTTTATTTTTTTTCCAAATATATTGTTGGAATTCAAAAACAAAAAAGTTTGCTCTCTCTCTCTTTAAAAGTTAAAAAAAATATATCAAAAATATAAAATGATATATTCCATGTAATGTAAACTTATTGACTTTAAATGTAACAAATATTTCCAATGTTTGAGCTTTAAACAAACTCTTTCATTTTCTGAACTATGCATTTACTTTTTTAAATAAATATAAATGTAATTCTTTGCAAATAAATTGTTGGAATTCAATACAACACAAACACAAATGGGCTAAAGCACTAAAAGAAAATATATTAAATATAATAATAATAATTATACTTTTAAGCTTTAAACACCTTAATTTGTTCCAAGAACCACTTTTTGTTACAGTGACTTTTATTTTTATTTCAGATCTAGTTTTAAAAACATAACTGTACTCACCAGTTTCTAAAACAGTGACAGTGTTACTTTCAGATGTGTCGATATATTCATCCCATCCTCTGCAGGAGGAGACACCTCCATCTGAGACTCTGACAAGAGCTGAGTTTTCTTTCATTCTCTCTCTCTGAGAGTCAGAGTCTGAGTTTTGTCTGGTCCATTCATAAGTTCCTTTAAAGCCCTGGACTTCACAGCTCAGAGTCACACTGCTCTGTTCTGGGATGGTGTCACTGGATTTTTTCAGATGGACTCGTGTCTTTGCTGAGGAGAGAACAATATTAGAAAAACACAGTCAGTGAACCACAAAGATGAACGTAGACTTCTGCAGACTGGAAATGGTGATAGTTTTTAGATTTATTTGTTGTTGGAGAAAAAGCTGCTCTTAAAATGTTTTAAACCTCTCAGAAACATGTCAAAGGTTTGATGTGTTTAAAATACTGACCTGTTACCTTCAGTTCTTTCTTTGTGGACTGTTGTTCCCAAGAGGAAAAACAAAAATAAGAACCCTGATCTGAGGTTGTCACTGAAGAGATCATCAGTTCGACTGGGGCAGTACGTTGTATCCAAAGGTGTGTGTCCTCAGTCACAAGTGATCCATCTTTGTAAAAGTACAAATTTCCTTGACTATCTTGAACACAACGCAGAGTCACATTGTCACCTGTGTAAACAAAAGTAAAGTTAACAAAATGAAACTGCTTTAGAATAATACACATACAATGATAAACACAAAAGAAACATGTCAGAGTTTTTCATTAAAGGCAACAGTTCAAGGCAGTTTGTTTCAACATCATTACATTTATTAACACCAGATGCAGTGTAGAGTGAGAGTGTATTTCCTCAAAGCACCAACACAGTTTGGCCCAGGACTCTGAATTATAATTGACTGTAGTGTTGACAGTTTCTCAAGTCTTCATGTCAAAGATGTAAAATTAAGCCCTGTGTTTTAAGAACAGACTAAAGACAAGTGTGGATAAGTGCTACACAAGTCCTCACGACACCATCCAGTGCAACAAAGAGATTCCAACCAGTGACATTTTTACTTTAAACACTGTCACAGGCAACAATATAAGTCACAAACACAGTGAGTGTATTTCTTGACGTCATAATGGGCCCAGGTGTCATATCCCTGTCCTATAGACTTTAGATGTTGACCTGTTTAAAGTCAAAGTGTTGTAAACTCACAGATGAGCCCCAGAGTCCAGACCAGAGAGGGTCCCATCCTCACATCCAGCGCTCGTCACTCTGCCTCTGACAAACTCCAGCTCATTACAGGCTTCATCTACAGCACTCACAGAGGAAGAGGAGGGTACCTTTGATGAAGATATGTTTAACTGGTCTGCACTTCCTTTTCACACTTACCTCACACAGACACTGAACCACAGCTTTCACACTTTGAGACTTTTCTCACAGTCGACCCATCATGCAACACCTGTTTAGAATAAAATAAAAATAGAATACATTTTAAATAATCATTAAACTATATGCATCACATGTAAGTCGGCAGTTAGCAGTAGAAGTGACACCTGTAGCACTAAAATATTGTAAACAACTAAATACAGTCTGATCATTGTGTGGCGCGCGAGGGAGAGAGAGAGAGATGATGATGGTCAAATTAGGAGGGTTGCTTGTGCACACAAGCACGTGCTTGTCTAATGGTAGACCTACAATTTATCCAATAGGCTATACTACGTTACTTGGTCCAACTACGCCACCTCAGGAATTTCACCTGAAGAATCAGATTGCTTATCCCCCTTTAAGGCACGCATAGGTTCTCCACCGAACATAGGCTACGACAGCCACGTTACATTGAGTCAAGCTTTATTTTTACAATGGCACAATAATAATTAAATTGTTCACTCTACACCAATAAAAACATTTACCACAACCACACACACGCACACACACACACACACACACACACACACACACACAAACGCACACGCACACACAGATAACCACCGTATTTGTTAAAAGTACCCAACAACCCGTCGCCAATACAAAATAGTCCAATAGCAGCGGTTGTTTTGATACAAAACACAAACAAAAGACGCAAACTGACCACGACCATAAACAATAAGAAAGAGAAGAGGCAAAGCAGCAGAGTCGACACCTAGTGCCGCTGTTCCAGCTGAGCAATTAAATGTATCCGCCAAACCGCTTCAAGTCATCCAGCCTATAGGAAATATTACGGAGTTATGGTTCAGCCCCAAAACCCATCCAAGCAATCTATCCCCATGTGTATGACCTACCGCTTTGACGCGTGCACAATTGCGTAGGCTTTTGTCCAACTCACGGTACCGGCAATTGTAATAAGAGAGCGGTCCACTTCACAGGACCGCGGAGGAGCCCCATCAAATTGGCGATGAGAGGAGACGGAGAGCACAGCCGCACAGCAAAACTACGAAAGAATCCCAATTAATGTTTTAACCCTCATAACCCACCGGCAACAACGCGCCGCTTACCGTGTTCAAGGATGGCCAACAGTCAAGCCGCGAGCTGGGAAAAGATACAGCGCAGGGCCTCCAGATACAGCGGCACTACAGAATGTTGTAAATTAGTAACCGAGGCTTGCGTGTTAAACTTACAGATTTAGTATTACTACCTGTGATGACGGATGAAACCAGAAACCAGGTGACCCGGAAATGCGTGAGGTCAAAGGGAGCGCAAGGAGACGAGCGCTTTATAGTCTGCCAACCAGCGCTGCGAGCGGCAGGTAAGAATATTACCCGCCAGCGAAATAAACTACGAGTTAAAACCCCACTATACCCCGTCCTGCTACATTCGTTATATGAACCTGTTGATCTTTACTCCGTTAGATATATTGAGTACTAAGAAAAACATTGAAGATCAGTGTAAGAACTAAAGGAAATAGATGTGTTACTTCTTCTTGACTCTAAAATGACACTGAGACAAAGAAGGAGCAACTATGAACTGTATTGTCGTCTTGAAGCTGAAGGAGAGATAACATCATTCTTGTTCAGAAACGTGTTAGATACTTCTCTTTGTGGTTATTGTTCTGTAGAGGTTTATAATTGTTTGTGTGTTTGTCAGAACTGAAGCTACAGTACAGCTCACAGAGGAGTGAGATAAAGTGTGTCATTGAACGTCATAGAAATGTGTGGCTTTTGACCTAAAAATGAAACAAGTGCAGTGACACACTTTAAAAACTGAATGTGCTGGGGTTCAAGGAGCAGTGTTGTCGTCCTGGGCCTGATCCTCTCTGTTAGTGTTCATCCATGAGTTAAAGTCAGATCCTGGTTCATTCTGGTTTCTGACTGAACTCTATAGTCTCCAGATCTGTGAACAGTTTGAGGGAGAAAACACTCACAGCTGAGCAGCTCCAGGAGAATCGCGCTCACGAGATGCTGCGCGCTCCCTGCCAAGGTGGAGCGGAGCTACAGGTGACAGCTGAAGCTAAGGTTAGGAGATGGTGAAACAGTTTATTTTGTTGCTTTAATGGAGGTTTCAAAATTCCCTTTCTTTCATTTCCAGTGCGGACACAAACTCCTGTCCATCAGTTTAATCATCTATAAGTCTAATCAGCACAATCAGCAAATATAATAACTACATAATCATTTAAAACCTATAGTAAATCATCAATTCATTGTAATCCATGTAAAGCTCTGCTGCAGTGCCTTATAGTGTCTTGGTGGGACTCTTGAATATTTGTAGCAGTGGTGGTCAAACCAAGGCCCAAGGACCCAATACTGGCTGTTCAATCTGCCAAGCATTAACTACTAATTTAATAATAATTAAAGACAGCAGATATTATATTGACATTAACAATTAATTGAGTTTTAGAGTTTTTTCACTGGAGTCTCCTCAAAGGCCATATGTCTGATATTCCAAGAAACTAAACTCAAAGTCAGCCGCTTCTTTTCTACTGAGCCAAATACAAACCAGCCAAGTTACAGACTTTTATTTCTAGTTTGTTCACCCTGCTGTAGGGTGTTACTGTTCAGTAAAATTATTTTGTGTAGCAGCTGACGATCTTTAAAATATACAACATTTATTCACTGTTTTAATAAATCTGCTTGCACCAATAAATACAAACAATTCAAGCTGCAGTGAGTCCAACTGAAGGGCATTTAAAGTCACTCTACCTCAAATTTAACAACAAACCTTAACACACATCACAGATTAAGCAAGACTCTAGCTCAACTCAACACAAAGATTGTTTTTCACGTCACAATCTGTTCAAATAATAATCTGAATACTTTACCGGACACAGTTACAAGTTTAGTCACATTTATCGATCCGCTCTGAAGACCGACACTGGTATTCTCCGCTCATCATGCAATGGTAAGTGTTTATCCGGTGTAGAAATGAGACACATTTGGATTATTTCTCAACTCAACATCTAAAATACAAAGGAAGAAGAAACAAAGATGAATATCGACAGAAAATAAAGATGCATTACCTTCAGCATGTCCAATGAAGACAAGGATATTCAGCACTGAAAATCAGAAATGTCAATATATAAGCAATCAAAGAAACTTAATATACAGCAACATTCTCACATTTTAATAGAAAAACCAAAGACAAAATGTGTGTCATTTTTATAACGGCAAAAGTGAGAGCTCTGAATTAAAGAAGGTATGTTTAAAAGCTGGTGTTTCTTCTTTTTTCAACTTGTTACTTTCTTATTTATTAAGACAAAACTTGCAAAACCTTCACTGGCACACTTTCTAACACATATACAGTAAATATAATAAAATATATGCCTTTGTAGTTTATAGATATTGGTAATGTTTTAAAAGGTGTGTCAGTAAAGTTTTACAGTGCATGATCACATGTCACAGATTGATCTCCTCTTTACAAGGGTTTACATAAGGATTAGAAAACATTAATGTATAAAGTTATTTAGAGGTAGTCCTTAAGAAAAGTGAAAGCAAATTTTATATATAACACTGGTTAATGGTTTACAACCCATTAAGAACCTTTTATTAATGAATGTACAGTAAATTTTAATCTTAGAAGCTAAATAACTTATTGCTTTACAATTGGATTAACACATTTATAAGGTATTTGCAGTGTGAAAATAATAATTTGTTAATACATTGTAAATATCTTATTTTCAGACTATATTCCAAAGCAGGAGTTTCAAACACTTTTAGTTCAGGAAACACAATCTGAAGTGGACCAGTAAAAGAATAGAATAAAAACCTATAAATAACAACAACTCCTTGTTATTCTTTGGTCTAAAGTGCAAAGAGGTACAATTACATTATAATGTCAGTGATCTCATTAATCACAGACCAAAAAGGTTAATGTTGGCTGTCGAGAGATTGTCTTTTGTCCATGTGGAGCTACCGTAGTTCATCATGTGTGTGTTTTCACAAACTCATTCTCACCATAGACATACATAAGAAAGGCTAGATGTCTCACGGCGCAGTCTCTGACGGCATCACCGGCGGCCATCTTGAAACAGGCAAGCTTCCTATCGGACTCCATGGTACCTGATGTAAGGTGAGTGATCTGCACGAACATAAATACTTTTATCTCGCTGAAATCTTGACGGATTTACAAAATGTTTGATTTCTTACAAACGTTAATAATGTGGCTATAATTCTGGATGCGTGAACATGTTGAAATTGCAGCTTTTCTTTTGAAGACGACTTAATCGTGCAGCATAGTTGTGTATCACGGCTAACGTTACTTGTGCAAGTTATCAAGGCTGAGACCACCATCGAGCTGTTCAGTTATAGTTTTACTGACACCAATAACGATTTTATGACAACCAATTTTTTTATCTATATTACAGTCATTGTGAATGTGGTTGTAGTTATTAGCTGGCTTTGAATGAGACCTAACGTTAGTAGTTACAGTTGAGCTGCTACCCAGCAATTTTACATCAGTGGGAGAGGCAGAATTGCTCTTTCTTTTCAATGTAACTTAAGTTGCACATGATTTCCAATCGGTTTGGTTTGTTAAAAACATCTTATTATTTTTATTTTTGTAAAATGTGTTTTCTGAAGACATGCACAATAACCCTAACCCTAAGACATACACAGTACCTGGAAGTGTCACAAACCATTTTGAGTATATAGAAAAATGCCTGTATTTGTATCTGTTTGCCGAATTTATCACCACTGATACAGTCTGAACTGTATGATAATGTCATGCAACTTAATTTATATGGAAAGATCATTCAGGGGTGGCTAGTTCAGTTCTAGTTTTTTTTTAAGCATAAAACATTTTTAAAGCATGTATTTAATATCTGTATACTATACTCCATATATATATATATATTTTAAGGTGGCTGGAATAACAATCCTAATGCCAGCCAGTTCAAGTACATCTTCAGGAAGCTGATGGCCCGGTGTGGGGTTGTTAAACCATGCAGGCAATGTGACAGCACAGGATGACACAGAGTCCCTCCCAGCTGTCATTGTCACCTCTACAAGCCTGTCAGCTGTAGATATGTCCTCTGCAACAAATAAATAAATAGACTTTTGTGTAATTATTCCATATTTTGTGTAGTAATTCTATATCAGAACCCTGATATACAATCCAAATAGTCTACAAGAAACTTCAGAGTGTTACCAAGAGGTTACCACACAGTAAGCCTTTATTATGCATGTCTATCTTTTGGGTAACCAAAAGTCCTATGGGAGTTTTGATAGGGCATTTTACAAAACGCATGAGCATACCGTGGCAAATCAGTGGTCTAAAGTACTCATATTTCATTATATATTGATCTGCTTTTGTACACAGCTTTACAAGACCTGGTGCTTGGGCTCAGTTGTGTTTCTAA
This sequence comes from Neodontobutis hainanensis, assembly GCA_024349245.1. Lineage (NCBI taxonomy): Eukaryota > Metazoa > Chordata > Actinopteri > Gobiiformes > Odontobutidae > Neodontobutis > Neodontobutis hainanensis. The sequence continues at coordinate 9,870 of JALDNG010003352.1, read as the reverse complement.
AGTCATATCAAGAGACCTAGAAGCTGAAATGTGGTCAGTTGAGATGCTTGTTATCCAGCAGAAAGAAAAAACAATATTCTAGCCTCTATAACTCTGTGCAAGTACTTCACATAATTATTCTGATTCTTTCCTAAGAAACTACAGGGTCTCAGTTTTCTAAAGAGGTCAGGCATTTGATGGTAGGCAAAAATGGCTGGGAACAGTGATCTCTGAAGTAGGCGCAGTGCAATGTCAAGGGGAAAAGCCTAGTAAATGGCCCAATCCTCAAGAAGTTAAAATAAACGTAATAATTCAAATTATCTTATTATAATAACATTATAAAAGTGTATATATATATATATATATATATATATATATATATATATATTCATTCCTTGGGCGTGTGTATATTCATTGCATCTCTATGTTCTGTTCAATGTTATTTTCTTATGGAAGTCCATGGTTATAATTATTCATAAGTATGCAGTGTCATAAGTATATCTTTGACGTTTATAAAAACTAAACTGTTTAAAAATCGGTAGAAAATTTAGCAAGTTATGGTTATTTAAAAGTACATGCACCATTAAAACACAATGTTACGAGTGAGCAAGCTGCCTGTGACAAGATGGCCGCCAGTTGCGGACGTCAACCTCCATTGGCCAACAGCGGACGAGACATCTAGCCTTTCTTATGTATGTCTATGATTCTCACAATATATCTTTGAAGCTAATGTTTTGCTAGCATAAACGTATTTAACGAAGGAGCCTTTATGCACTTTCGCTGACCTTTCGGCTACAGATAAAAACAGACAGGTTTCCCATTCTCCTCAGAGAATAAATAGAAAGTGGTCATTTTTTTGCAGAATTTTACACCTTGTGTCTACTTTTCTCTGTCACAGAGTTATTTTTACAGCAAAAGACAAAAGAATAAAACAAACTTACCATTTATGGGACCAGATGGTGCACTGCTGCCCTCTGCTGTTCAGTCCTGGGAGTCAGTGTTGTGTTGTGTTCTCTACTATTACTAAAACACTGCGACCACAGTGGACAAAATAGAAATAGCAGTTACCTGGATTTAAAACGATAGAAAATTTTCTTTTTTCCATCCCTGTATCAGATTTCACTTTCTCCCAAAAGCAGCTGAGGACCTCCTGCTTCTTTTTATTTAAAAATATCAAACTGTAGTTAGTTAGCTTAGCATTAGCTTAGCCACATACGGCATTTATCTCTGCTTTGTAAAACATTACATTATTGAATTGACAGAATTTATTGGGTTTCACGTTGCCTCCATTTTCTCTGTTGCAGTTATTCTGTAATAAAAGACACATTCAGCAGATATTAATCTTCCTGGAGCATTTATGACACGCCAGTGTCGACCAATGGCAGCGCACTCTTTTCAATGTAATGTTCAATGTTCACAGCTGTACCCAAAGTACAAACATGTCACAAATGCTAAAAAATTAAGTTTGCTAGGAAAAATAAACAATACATGAGATTTTTAATGCAAACAAGTGCAGATTTGAGGATGACTCTCTTCAGTTTGGGCTCTAGGGTTCCTCTGTGAGTCTTTAAAACTCTGTCTTCATTTGTTCTTTATTTAGGTTTGATTAGTTCTATCGATGTTGAGTCTGTGTCCTTTATAACGTTTACAAAGATGGATTACCAGTGCTCGAGGGCACAAACCATCAGTTTAAACAAACCTCTGCCGACACACTCAGAGTCAGATCAGGGTTTTTACTCATGTGGGACCAACACAAAAGCACAATCTAAGTAAAGACTGAGGTCAGGATATCAGAGCAAAGAAAACAAATACTTTTTAATATAAAGATTACATTTGACATTTGCTTTTTTAATTTGGTCTCCTACACAACAAAGCTTAATGTTAAAATATAAAAACCCTTGAAATAAAATGGCAATAAGCTTAGAAATAACATTTGTACTTTTATAAGGTGTGTCTGTGTTGTTCTGTGTGTCCTGCAGGGCGCTGTGCCCTCAGGCTTTTAGGTTTCTGGCCTTCTCTCGAGTTGAAAAGCATTTTAAAGCAATAAAAACAAAACTGGCATTACTTTTGAATCGAAGGTGATGGAGGAAATTCCAAGTGCCTCTTGTAGCTTGGCCCTGGCCCTACAAGGCACAGCTGGTTTGAATGCAATTGGACTTTTAGTTAGTTTGCAATACTCAAGCTTAGAACCCACATTCCAGTGTATTGTGCCTGTGTCTGAGCAGAGCCAATTTAGCAGCTGCATTTGGCCAAAACCTGTTCTTTTAGCTCTAAATGGCACTGTCATGTGTTCCCAGTGGAAATGCTTGTGTCTGGGCCCTTTGGGCCAGGTTTTAGGTGTTTCGTGTGAAAAGGTCAAAAATGGCCTTCTCTCGAGCTGAAAAGCATTTTAAAGCAATAAAAACAAAACTGGCATTACTTTTGAACCGAAGGTGATGGAGGGGAAATTCAAGTGCCTCTTGTAGCTTGGCCCTGGCCCTACAAGGCACAGCTGGTTTGAATGCAATTGGACTTTTAGTTAGTTTGCAATACTCAAGCTTAGAAACCACATTCCAGTGTATTGTGCCTGTGTCTGAGCAGAGCCATGTAGCAGCTGCATTTGGCCAAAACCTGGTCTTTTGGAGCTCTAAATGGCACTGTTATGTGTTCCCAGCTGCGTTCTGCTGCAGCTGAGCGACGCCACAGGCGGTACGGTAGCGTATCATATAAAATAAATAATAATAATAAAAATAATAATAAAAATTTGACCACGGCCGATTCGCCTGAAATGGACCGGCCGTTCGGGATTGTTCCCGGTATTCCTGCCAATCCGTCCCTGGGGACAAAGTTAAAGGCTCTCGCTGTGAAGAAACGAGAGAAACCACCACAAGAGGCTTCAAACTCACAGATGGATCTCTCACATCAAGTCAACACCGTGTACAGTGTGCTGCAGAAACCTAAAAGTCTGAGGACACAGCGCCCCCTGCAGGACACACAGAACAACACAGACACACCTTATAAAAGTACAAATGTTATTTCTAAGCTTATTGCCATTTTATTTCAAGGGTTTTTATATTTTAACATTAAGCTTTGTTGTGTAGGAGACCAAATTAAAAAAGCAAATGTCAAATGTAATCTTTATATTAAAAAGTATTTGTTTTCTTTGCTCTGATATCCTGACCTCAGTCTTTACTTAGATTGTGCTTTTGTGTTGGTCGCACATGAGTAAAAACCCTGATCTGACTCTGAGTGTGTCGGCAGAGGTTTGTTTAAACTGATGGTTTGTGCCCTCGAGCACTGGTAATCCATCTTTGTAAACGTTATAAAGGACACAGACTCAACATCGATAGAACTAATCAAACCTAAATAAAGAACAAATGAAGACAGAGTTTTAAAGACTCACAGAGGAACCCTAGAGCCCAAACTGAAGAGAGTCATCCTCAAATCTGCACTTGTTTGCATTAAAAAATCTCATGTATTGTTTATTTTTCCTAGCAAACTTAATTTTTAGCATTTGTGACATGTTTGTACTTTGGGTACAGCTGTGAACATTGAACATTACATTGAAAAGAGTGCGCTGCCATTGGTCGACACTGGCGTGTCATAAATGCTCCAGGAAGATTAATATCTGCTGAATGTGTCTTTTATTACAGAATAACTGCAACAGAGAAAATGGAGGCAACGTGAAACCCAATAAATTCTGTCAATTCAATAATGTAATGTTTTACAAAGCAGAGATAAATGCAGTATGTGGCTAAGCTAATGCTAAGCTAACTAACTACAGTTTGATATTTTTAAATAAAAAGAAGCAGGGAGGTCCCTCAGCTGCTTTTGGGAGAAAGTGAAATCTGATACAGGGATGGAAAAAAGAAAATTTTCTATCGTTTTAAATCCAGGTAACTGCTATTTCTATTTTGTCCACTGTGGTCGCAGTGTTTTAGTAATAGTAGAGAACACAACACAACACTGACTCCCAGGACTGAACAGCAGAGGGCAGCAGTGCACCATCTGGTCCCATAAATGGTAAGTTTGTTTTATTCTTTTGTCTTTTGCTGTAAAAATAACTCTGTGACAGAGAAAAGTAGACACAAGGTGTAAAATTCTGCAAAAAAATGACCACTTTCTATTTATTCTCTGAGGAGAATGGGAAACCTGTCTGTTTTTATCTGTAGCCGGTCAGCGAAAGTGCATAAAGGCTCCTTCGTTAAATACGTTTATGCTAGCAAAACATTAGCTTCAAAGATATATTGTGAGAATCATAGACATACATAAGAAAGGCTAGATGTCTCGTCGCTGTTGGCCAATGGAGGTTGACGTCCGCAACTGGCGGCCATCTTGTCACAGGCAGCTTGCTCACTCGTAACATTGTGTTTTAATGGTGCATGTACTTTTTAAATAACCATAACTTGCTAAATTTTCTACCGATTTTTAAACAGTTTAGTTTTTATAACGTCAAAGATATACTTATGACACTGCATACTTATGAATAATTATAACCATGGACTTCCATAAGAAAATAACACTGAACAGAACATAGAGATGCAATGAATATACACACGCCCAAGGAATGAATATATATATATATATATATATATATATATATATATATATACACTTTTATAATGTTATTATAATAAGATAATTTGAATTATTACGTTTATTTTAACTTCTTGAGGATTGGGCCATTTACTAGGCTTTTCCTTGACATTGCACTGCGCCTACTTCAGAGATCACTGTTCCCAGCCATTTTTGCCTACCATCAAATGCCTGACCTCTTTAGAAAACTGAGACCCTGTAGTTTCTTAGGAAAGAATCAGAATAATTATGTGAAGTACTTGCACAGAGTTATAGAGGCTAGAATATTGTTTTTCTTTCTGCTGGATAACAAGCATCTCAACTGACCACATTTCAGCTTCTAGGTCTCTTGATATGACTTTAGAAACACAACTGAGCCCAAGCACCAGGTCTTGTAAAGCTGTGTACAAAAGCAGATCAATATATAATGAAATATGAGTACTTTAGACCACTGATTTGCCACGGTATGCTCATGCGTTTTGTAAAATGCCCTATCAAAACTCCCATAGGACTTTTGGTTACCCAAAAGATAGACATGCATAATAAAGGCTTACTGTGTGGTAACCTCTTGGTAACACTCTGAAGTTTCTTGTAGACTATTTGGATTGTATATCAGGGTTCTGATATAGAATTACTACACAAAATATGGAATAATTACACAAAAGTCTATTTATTTATTTGTTGCAGAGGACATATCTACAGCTGACAGGCTTGTAGAGGTGACAATGACAGCTGGGAGGGACTCTGTGTCATCCTGTGCTGTCACATTGCCTGCATGGTTTAACAACCCCACACCGGGCCATCAGCTTCCTGAAGATGTACTTGAACTGGCTGGCATTAGGATTGTTATTCCAGCCACCTTAAAATATATATATATATATATTATAGTATACAGATATTAAATACATGCTTTAAAAATGTTTTATGCTTAAAAAAAACTAGAACTGAACTAGCCACCCCTGAATGATCTTTCCATATAAATTAAGTTGCATGACATTATCATACAGTTCAGACTGTATCAGTGGTGATAAATTCGGCAAACAGATACAAATACAGGCATTTTTCTATATACTCAAAATGGTTTGTGACACTTCCAGGTACTGTGTATGTCTTAGGGTTAGGTTATTGTGCATGTCTTCAGAAAACACATTTTACAAAAATAAAAATAATAAGATGTTTTTAACAAACCAAACCGATTGGAAATCATGTGCAACTTAAAGTGCAACTAAACCCTGGTCAGAAGAATTCGCCCACTGGCAATATTCGAAAAATGCTGGAAAAGTGGGCGGTGACAGATGCGGATTGATTGACAGCTCAGATGTGAGAAGTGCAAAGATGTAGAGTGACTGGAGTGACGCAAGTAGCTTTGCGACAGAGCGGTCATTTGAAGTGGAGGACTTTTCTCCCTCCTTCACCCGAAGAGGAGGAGGGTGAATTGTCATTACAGACAGGGCCAGAGCCTTATCAATTCGAGCCGCTGGCTCAAGTCGCGGCCCAGATACCGGCAATGCTATCGAAGCAGCAGCGCAAGAGAGAATGGGGCCAGTGTCGGAGTGGTAAAAATTAGCATTATGGCTAATTTAGGCTAATGCTCAGCAAAGGCTAACGAACTTTTAAAAATTGCAAACATATGCATTTAGTTTGATTTTGGCATGTAGTGTTAATAATTAAGCAAAAAATATTTGAAATCTAGTTAGAAATGATTGTCTCAACAGGTGCACCTGTGGGCACTGCAGCTCACTGTCCCGGAGAGAATGTCTGTTGTAGGAGATACCCAAGGTATAGCTATGAAAAATCACAAGACCCAGATTGTTCAGTACACTTAATTTATTTACTAAGTAATCAACACAAAACCCACAATCCTCGCATATCAAATAATAAATAAATCATCCTAACAAAGTAGTAAAAGTAAGCATTCTCATATTATAGGTAATGCATAGGTGTGACCAGATTGGTGGAGTAGACTGCATAACAGCCCATCCAGGCTTTGAGCCAGTAGCTCTAAACCCCTATGTATTACAAGCTGTATATGGCACTTATCTCCAGTTATTTGGTGAAATGGAAGATACACTTACAAACATGTTAGTTCCAGTATGAAAAGATCAATATTATTATAAATCATTTTATTTTTTTTTACCCTCCACTTCAACATACACGTGCACCTCCTCTGCTTATCGCAATGTCGTGAGGTGGTGCTAGGGGTACCTTGGCCAACACGTAGAGTGGTCATACCTTCCTGCGCTGTGACCAGGGTCAGGGAAGAGTTTCCTGAAGGACCATACAGAGGTTTTCTTCCCCACTGGATTTTTGAATATGTTTTTTTATAAATAAAATAAAAATAAAATAAAGGACTTCTAAAGAAGCATTTATAATTGGACTTACACACTACACAATTCTGTAAATCAGCTATAAAACTCAAAGTAAACATGTAGCAATACACACACACACACACACACACACACACACAACACACACACACACACACACCCACCAAAACCCTTTCCCATATGCCAAGGGTAAAAGAAGTGTCTAATGTTCTTTTTTTGCTCCCTCATGAACTTCTGTACACCTGAATGTCGGTCGGTCACCAAGGACTGGACCACGACACCTCTTTGCTCAAGAAGAGACAGGCTTCTTACAAATCCTTCCTTCTCTATTCGTTGGCTGTTTCCGACTTTATTGCTCTGCAAACTCAAAAATACTTTAGAGCAATGCGCAGTATATAGTTTTTCACATAACAAAATACTTCATTGTGTAGTACCTGGACTAGTTGGATGTCTATGACCACATTGGCTTTGAGATCCATCATTGTATAGCTGCCATATTTTGCTGAATGTCCTACAATTGTTATTTGCACTTTAGTCAACAAAGCCCGGTAGCAGCAGCTGCTGTATGTATGTATGTACATAAAGAAGTTATTTATTACCGGGTGAATCAGCTCATGTCCCCACCAAGAGTCACAGCCCCAGCAGCAATGGTGTTTTCAATAAGGATATCCTGCTCAATCTTCCACTGCCAGTTTATTGTGGGAATAAGGAGTCTGGCCTGATGCTTGTGGAAGCACTGCTCAGAGATTCCCTTGATTTTGAAAGCATCTAAGAACTAAAGAAAAAAAACAGACATCTTCATAAAATGACTTGGTGTGCAAACATAAGGGCACCATATATTATCTCTCACCTTTGATGTCTGGCAAAATGATGAGCCAGTGAACAGAACAGCTGCACAAAGCTGTAGGTTTCCGCTGGTATATTGTTTACCGTTGGCTGGCTCGACCAGTCCCTGGAATACTCGCAGTGAGCACAGTGCTGTTTGACTTGGAGAAGTATCCCAATGGTTGTTTGTGAAACAGCACAACTCCAGCTGCAGACAGGGCATTTTCTAAAAAGCTCCAGCAATTTATCTTCATAAACTATGTACTTAGTAAGTTTGTGTGGTAACACTTCATTGAAGACGCTATGTAAAAGTAAAGAAAATAAAAAAGTTTTTTAGAAACAGTCAAATATAACTGAAAAACCTAATGAGACTAAACAGATTACCTGGTACAGTCCATAGTGCTCTCACTTCCATCTGGATAGTGCCTTGAGTCATCAGTGGACATGTCACATCTTTTCCTCTTTATTGGTGTAGAGGTTGCCCTGGGACACTCTGTGAAAGACTCCATCAGTGTGCCTGTGGCACACCACACACACTTCTCTGGTCATCTAAAATTAGTCCTAAATTCAATCATTTCAGATATTTTACAATGCAATAAATAAATATTAGTGACACAAATGTTCTCACAAAGCGAAGAATCTCAAATAAGACATGGCCAAACACAAACAGTCACATATAGCCTCGTGGAGCAGCAATATGAAATTTACAACAATAGTGCATTTTTGCTGCTTTTAATTAAATGAGCAAGCTTTACACAACACGCACAAGTCCAACACAGCTATCCAAGACAGCGTAAAAATGCCCTCTGTTAGAACACACGAGTCAAGAGGCATGTTTGGCCAAGTCCAAAGTCACAAAAATAAAGCTTCTTTAGTGCTGCATCACTGATATACTTACAGCAAAGTATGAGAAAAGACTAACGTAATATTGAGTAATAACATAGTAATGCTAGATATATGTGTGTGCTGAGAAACAAGGGAGTATCTACACTAGTCTGCGACAGACCCGTTAGCGCCACGGTATCTGAAGCTGAAGCTAACGCTTAGCATACTGTATCTAACTAGCAATATGACAAACTGATGAATTAATTTTAGTTTAATAGGATAAATATATATATAAATATATGCTCACTTACCTAAAGACACTGCTGCAGGGGTGGAGTCCGTGCAAGAGGAGCAGCGTTTGGCACTGCAGTGCTTTTAGCGTGAGCAGTTTGGAGAAGCCCATTTCCACCTCCATTCTGCGTTAGAGAAGCAATCCCGCGTAAAATGCAGGTTGCACACTCCAGCTCTCAGCGGTAACTCTCGGTCTCCCAGGCCAAGTGCATGTAACCACTTATTCCTAATTTCTAAGTCTGCAGGAAAGCTATGCAGTCCAACAGTGCTGTTGTAACCAGCAACACTACACCTACGCCCCATTCCAACAACCACACTAAATACAGCTCTAATGCAAAAAATCTATGCTAACCTAAAGCTATCCTAACTGATGCAATAATGTGCCACTAATTAACTATGCTTATAACAATACTACACTAAGAACTAACTGCTATGCTATTTAATTATCTAGGCTGTGAGAAATAATCTAAATATCTATATAAATGGCTATGCTAACTAGATGCTAATATACGCTGACTGGCTACGGGTTTTGACAGAACAAGATGTTTTTATACCAGGAGTAAACAATGCCGAGGGTGACGTGCCAGGGTCATGGGTCGTGAGCCGTTAGTCGAGCCAGTATACGTCACAGTTTTAGCAACTACAATAATTATCGTTCAACCTGAAGGGGCAGCACTTAGACGGTTTTACACCATATTTTTAAAATTAATATACTTTATACTCAATTGTCAAAACTTTTAGTCAGATCAATGGACAGCACTAATAAGGCCCCATTCATACATATCATTACCTAAAAAAAGTTGTTTTAGGGTTTAGTTACTCTTTAAGTTACATTGAAAAGAAAGAGCAATTCTGCCTCTCCCACTGATGTAAAATTGCTGGGTAGCAGCTCAACTGTAACTACTAACGTTAGGTCTCATTCAAAGCCAGCTAATAACTACAACCACATTCACAATGACTGTAATATAGATAAAAAAAAAATTGGTTGTCATAAAATCGTTATTGGTGTCAGTAAAACTATAACTGAACAGCTCGATGGTGGTCTCAGCCTTGATAACTTGCACAAATG
>JALDNG010003351.1:0-28136 GCA_024349245.1 Neodontobutis hainanensis | reverse complement strand
AGCAATTTGCAGATTGTTTTCCAAAATGTGGTCTGGGACACTCAGTGGGATTTGGACAAAATATGCACATGTTTCTCTTTGTCACTTTAGTGTCCAAAGGACCAAACAGATTAATTGTCAAAATGTAGGACCATGAGATTCCCATGACAGTTTTGCTGGTCTATGAGGACAGATTTATTTAGAACAAATGACCACGCAATTGGTATAGCTTTAAAAGATCAAAGATCATTTACATTCAACAAACTAATAAGCCTCCAACAGAGACTATAAAAATTGCCATAGTGGACTGTATTTCAAGTCATCCAGGCGGGTATTGGGTAAAGTTTTCAACTAGCAATAATCGCGCCTCGGATAATCCTCATGGGCTACAATACTGCCACTGTGCAAAGCTGCCTGTCATAATTTGTGAAAACAGGGTGGCCTGGAGTTTGTCCATTACTGCATCAGGGTAGTTGCAGTAGAGGGTGGAGCCAGACTGTAAACAGGTCTTTGTATTGAACACCAGTCTTTTTTTAGAAATTGTTTACTCCATTTTTAATCAAGTACTTGCTGTTAGTAACCCCAGTTTACTACAACAGTTTAGAACAGTGATGAAAGTCGACATTCTGCTTGAACAGGCAACCAGGTGGTAAGCTAGCAAGGCTAGAAGCAGTGGAGCGGGTTTAAACTGTTCATCACACATCATGGTTAGGCAGTGAGAGCAGTGTGCAGGTGGAGGAAAGTCTAAAAGGAGGACAGAAGAGAAAGCACTTTAGAACAGTTCTTACTTAATGTAATTTTAATTACTAAACTGTTAAGATTATTAAAAATATTCATAATTTCTCCATTTGAGTTAAAACTAAAGCAAATAAATGATTTTGTATTCTTAACTGTTTATACATCTCTTTTAACCAAAAACCTCCTAAACATAACAAATGTGTTTACATTCACTGAAATACACTGATCTAAATTGATTAACTTAAGAATGATTAACTTTTAAACTGTAAAATAACATTCATAGCTTCAACCCTTTTGCACGCAAGTTGTAAATTTTGCGCCTGGTTTGAGTTAAGCATCCGTTATTTTAGAATATTTCAGGAAACGCGCGTCATGTCTGTCACGTGACACAACGCAGCCCCAAAGCGTTACATTACAGTTATATTGCATTTATTTAGTCTTTTTCTTTAATATTCAAAATAATCACAAACTTGTTGGCTTAGCCATCAGCTACACAATGCTCCAATTTGCAAATTTGTGCAAGTGAATGTCCATTAAAAACATGTATAATGATCATGTTAGCTGATCTATGATGCGTGATGGGTGCAGGAGTTCACAGAATGATCTGATTTACAAGTCCAGTCACTTCTCCTAAAATACATGACAGTAAGTGTCTGGTGATGTGGAAGAATAGAGTGAACTTTATACTTACCAATGCAATGTATATCTGATATGAATAAAACACGTTGTCAATTTATAAATTGAACACATTGAAATTTCCGCTGTTATAGACATCAGTGTGTATTTTTCAAACTATAAATGCATTGTTTTGCCAATAATTTTGAGTATTTAAATCGAAAAAAAAACCTTATGTGCATCCATCTCTGGATCAGCACCAGATGATGTGCGAAAAATTTTTCTTATTTGTTCTAATTATCCTGTCTAGTAAACCTTGACAATCAATGCGGCACTTTCAAATCTACATTTATAGCCGATGATCATCATCCTGTTTAGAAATTTATGATCTTTCAAATATTGCTATTTTTGTTACATATATTTGTAGCACAGAAGTACTAGGATTAAACCTAGCTTTTCTGATATAGACATCAGACACCAGATGTCTCTGGTAGAGATCAAGCAAATATGCTTTGAATGCAACTTGAAGCTTCAAATAAATATTGTATGAGTATATTCAGCCACAAGATGGCAACAAGCGACTTAAATATATTTGCCATTAAATTATTCATTCAAACTAATTCACCCAGTATCTAATGAAAATAAACTAGTTAAACATCTTACCTCAGCACTGCTCCATTGGTTGCACATTTCACAGAAAAACAAACAACAATCAGAAATTAGTCACTGATGCTGTATTCCTCAAAATAAAACATATAAAATACATCACAGATTCCCTCATACATCTTATCAAACAAATCTAACATCATTGTGCGAAACACATGTGAAGTGTTTGTGATGTATCAACAGAAAATCAGAAATCAACAAACATAATATGCACAGAAAATTCAACCGGCACATCAGCATGCTTAATTGCAATTAACCTAAAACACAGTATTATGAAATAAATATAGCCCTGCGATTGCTGAACGACGCGAGCCATATGAACACCATAATACATACTTCCTATTGCATGCACTAACATATTCAATATGCATTTATCCTTTTACTGCCTGTATTTTCACAATAACATGATATGGCTTTGACTCACCTTGAATATGTTCTGGAAGTTTTCTGAAAAACACAAAATAAACTATACAATTCAGATCACAACACATTAATAGGTAATTAAACGATTATATTGTAATGAATAATTTAGACAGTAATCAGTATTTATTTTATTCTACTATCATTAATAACTCAATGTATTTTTATACATGTACAGAACTGCTAATTAATCATGAAAAGATCGATTTCCAAAATAAAATAATGAATTTCAATCATAAATTACAAGGATTTACCTGTCTAATAAACCTTGAGCAAACTTAAAGCAGCAGTTTCGAATAAAGATTGTTTGAGTACATTAAGAAATAAGATGGCGACAAGCGCCTTAAATGTATTTGCCTTTGAATCATTAATTCAAGAGAATCGTTCAAAACCACTGATTTATTCAGTACCCAAATGAAATAAACTAGTAAAACTTCTTACCTCAGCACTGCTCGATTGGTTTCACATTTCACAGAAAAACAAACAAACAAACACCTGAGCTTCTCCTTTCATTGACAATACCTTTGCTTTGCCCCCAAAGAATGGAAAGAACGAGGTGGACGCCTGCTTGAGACGGCAGCCCTCACATCTGTGTGTTTTGGACTTTTCAATAAAGTCTTTTTGCCTCACCTGGCAACTTGGGCACTTTTGTTGGTTTATCACCTTGATGCCGTTTATGGTGGCGCTTAAATGTTCAATATCTTGCTCTCCCTCTTGCTCTCCTTCTTCTCCCTCTGCCACCTCCAAGTCAGGAATGTGCTCAATCACACTGGAAGGTCCAGTGCAAATGTGCACAGCCGTCTCTCTCACGAGTTGACAAGTTCTTAAATGAATACGATCTGTCGCCTCCGCCGCCTTAATAAAACTGTCCCAAAAGGTCACCTTGATTTTTCCTGTCCCGTCAGAGATTTTGATTTCCTTCAGTTCACAGTCCACGTCCTTTATTCAAACCACTTTTATAACAGCACCTTGTGCCCGGACTTTTCCGCGATGCTCTCCCACCTAAACAAACCACAAACACACTTTTCCAGGCATTTGGGCCACAGGCAGAAAAGAAGCAGTTGGATTGTCGAGGATAGACTCCCACCTTCTGCTTTGGCACGAGAGCCTTCAACTCCACTATTGTCATTTTCTTAGAGCTTGGTGGCGGGCATGGCAAAAATGGAAAGCGGCCCACTTATACACTTGTGGCACGCGAACAAACATCATACCCATCAGGATCAGAGAAGCCTATAGGAAAAATGAAAGAATAAGACCTTCATGAAACCGAAGCCCCCTGGCTCTTCAATCCACAATACACACCGTCAGCAAGGCTGACCTGTAATAAAAATTGAGCTACTTACTTATGCTGCGCATGACATTTCGCAGTCTCACTGCATTTCCGTTCTTCTCTGCCTGGCTGAACATCGACTGCTTGTCCATGGAAAAACTACTACTTTGTGGTATTCTCTTCTGGCACTCTGGATCACGGCAGTAAAGAACGGGAGTTGTTCTTACTCTGCCGTCTAGGTGACACGGAGTATATGAATCTCTCCACTGAGTCTTCACCCTCCTTCTGGACATAAGCTGGAGAAGCCATCTTGTAGACAGGGAAGAAAGTATAAGTTGTCTTAAAACTGTACAACTTGTGTTGAAGCTGTGGATGTCTCGGACAACTTATTATTATTATTAGGGGCCAAGCACTGAAGGTGCGAAGCACCTATTGAAATTGTTAGATTTCTTCTTATTATTATTATTATACTTCTGCAATGTAAGTAGGTATTTTTCCGCAAATTAGTCACGTGCTTTCAAAATCTCCTGCGAGCTGCTACCTATACAGCAACACCCAGACCAACTGCTACAAAATGACTACAATCAAGCAAGCGAGAAACCTTTACACACCATCAGCGGTTACATACATAGAGTGTCTCCAGTGAAAATGTCCCAGAAAAACAACAGGTAATTTAACGCCATTGTTCAGGTAAACGGACACGACTACTACCATACAGTCATCTGCGCAAGCGGATAAACACCAAACCATGACGCTGGCTGAAAAGAACAAAACTCTGATGAAACTCCAGAACGCCAGGAAAAAGTAAGTAAGTACAACTTCAATATTGTGAGACTTCTTTACATTTCTTAGCATTTTCTTGTCTAAAAATAGTGCAGAAATTTCATGAACTAACATTAGGGATGTGCAATTATATCATAGTTATAATATATATATATATATATATATATATATATATATATATATATATATATATATATCATCGATTTAACTATATTTGATTTGACATGATCGACTAACATTCCTCCAGCCCACGACAGTGCATCCATACACTGCGTGAGTCTTTCCAATTACATTATTCCGCGTGCGCATGAACGCTGACACTACGTGATCTACTCTCCATCTCCATTTATTTATCAATAAATAAATGTACTGTCTCATCTAAACTTATCGCGCACCGCACACGTTAAATGGATATACGTTACAACCTTTACTACGACACTAGAGAATATGTCAAACAGAAACATAGGCAAGGCAATTTTATTTATATAGCACAATTCATACACTGGGTAACTCAAAGTGCTTTACAAAAATAAAAGACAAGATTTAGATTTAGAAACATAAGAAAAATTAAAAACATTTTAAAAGAAGAGTGCAGATAAAAAAAACACTAAGTTGTAGTGTAGGTGGAGCTAAAAAGTAAGGTTTTTAACCTCCGTTTGAACATTGTTAAAGTTGAGGCTTGTTTTACTTCATCTGGTAGGCTGTTCCAGGATTTTGCTACATGAAACTTAAACGCTGCTTCACTCTGTTTAGTTCTAACTCTGGGCACAAGCTCTTTCTCTTTGTTGTTTGATAATTATTTCAGTCTTGTTTCTGTTCAGTTGGAGAAAATTATTTTGCATCCACACATCAATCTGTTCGATGCAGTGACACAGTGAATGGATTGGTCCATTTTCACCTGCTGTGAGTGAAATGTAAATCTGAGTGTCATCTGCATAATTATGGTAGGATACGCCACAGCTGTGTATTAACTGACCTAAAGGAAGCATGTAGAGATTGAATAATAGAGGTCCCAAGATAGACCCCTGTGGAACCCCACATGTCAGGGCCATTTGGTCTGATACACAGTTACCAACTGAAACAAAGTACCATTTAGGAGCAGTTCCAGAGATACCTATCCATTCCTCTAATCTTTGTGACAGGATTTCATGGTCCACTGTATCAAACGCAGCACTAAAGTCCAACAGAACTAAGACAGAGACTTTGCCGCGTCAGTGTTCAGACGAATGTCATTTGTGACTTTGATAAGTGCAGTCTCAGTCTGTGATGGGGCCTAAAACCTGACTGAAAAGGATCAAAGGAGCTGTTAAGCAATAGAAAGTCATTAAGTTGCTGATATACAACTTTTTCCCTAAAAATAGCAGGTTTGATATGGGCCGATAGTTGTTGAGCACTGTAGCATCAAGATTGCTCTTCTTTAGAAGAGGCTTAATGACAGCAGTTTTTAAGGCCATTGGAAAAGTTCCAGACTGTAAGTAATTATTGACTATATTAGTGAGTTGTGAAACAGACTGCTTAGTACTGATTTTAGAAATCTAGTGGGTAGAACATCGAGGCAGCAGGTGGATGAACTCAGGCTGGAGACAGTTTTTCAATTGTTCTGTCATTAATGGGTGTAAAATGTGTAAACTCAACCAAAGGTCTCCTATGTGGCTGCAGTGTTGTTGTATGTCCTTTGGACTGTAGCATGTTTAATGCCTTGAACCTTGTCGTTAAAAAACAATGCAAACTCATTGCATTTAGTGTTGGAAACTAATTCTGAAGGAAATGGAGCTGGAGGGTTTGTTAATCTATTCACTTTAGCAAACAGGACACGTGAGTTGTTACTGCTTTTGTTGATGAGCTCTGAGAAGAATATTTCTCTTGCTTTTTCAAAGTTTGATTGAAAACATGCAGATTTTCTTTGTATACATCATAATGAATTAAGAGTTTCAATTTACGCCATTTTCTTTCGGCTTTTCGCATTCCCTTTTCTGTGCCCTGACAGAAGGAGCATTGCTCCATGAAGCCTTCTGCGTCTTCCTCATCACTTTAACCTTAACAGGAGCAATGGTGTCCATAATATTTAAAACACTTGAAGTATAACAATTCAACAAATCATCAACTTGACCTGATGAGGCATTTTCAAACCTGATTGCCTCCATAAACTGTGTCCTGGTGTTATCATTAATGTGCCTCTTCTGAACAACTGTAGGTCCAGCAGCTACTTTTGGAATTATGGACAGATGGAAAAAGACACAAGAATGATCAGACAGAGCAACATCAATCACAGTGACATCTGAAATATGAACACCCTTTGTAATGACCAGGTCCAGAGTGTGACCTCTATTATGGGTCGTCTTATTAACATGCTGACAAAGACCAAAAGTATCAAGAACAGTAGAAAGTTCTTTGGCATTCCTGTCAGAAACATTATCCACATGCACATTAAAATCACCTGATATGACTATTTGTTTATATTCTGTGCAGATAACCGAAGCATTTCAGTAACTCATCAATAAAATCATGAGATTGTTGGGGTGGTTTGTAAAGAACAACATATAAAATAGATGGAGAAAACCTCAACTCCATTTTGAATGACACATACTCAAATGATGAAAACTCCCCAAGTGATAGTTTCTGGATAAGAATATTATCCCTAAAAATAGCACAAACACCACCACCCTTTTTGTTTTCCCGCATTTTGGATAAAAATGTGAAATTCGATGGGGTGGATTCAATAAGGACAGCATTTCCAGTCTTGCTGTCTAACTGTGTTTCTGTTAAAAACATAAAATCAAGCTTATTTGAAATTATAAAATCATTAATTAAAAAAGATTTCTTTCCCAAAGACCTGACATTGAACACTGCAAGTTTCAAGTCAGTTTGAACAGGACCAGACTTTATCTGTTTGCAGGGGATTTGAATCAGGTTTGTCTGATTAGACAAACTAACTGTTATTCTCTTCTCGAGTCTGCGACTTCTGACTGTAGCTATGGAGCTGGGGGGAAGTGTTCTCTCCCAGGGCCTCGGGTTGATAAGTATTTTATGATGACAAAAAGTCCTGGAACAGCAGAGGCCCTCAGTGTCCTAATCGCTGATAGTAGCCTTGATGCAAGTCAAGGCTTTTGGAGGAGCTGGTCTGGGAGGGGGTGGAGGGGGTCTGACAGGGGTGCATTGGACACCTATCGGGGGCTCATTTGTTCTGGCCGAGATGGAGATGATAGAACCTGTGACCTGGCCAAGTTAGGTGTGAGGGTAACATCTTAATTCCAGATTTTACCAACATTTCCAGGTGATCTGGAAATCCCATTGGTGAATCCGGTGATGGGACAGAGATGGTGAGGTCCGCAGAAGGTGTTGATGTTACTGGGGGTCCAGGGTCCTATTGGGGGTCCATTTCAGTAGTGCAGGTGTTGATGGTGGTCCAGTCAGAGGAGGATCTTTGGTTGGTGAGGCTAGAGTGTTTTTCTCATTTAGTGGCTGATGGCTTCTCAGAGGGCCCTTTCTTTGTTTAAGAGGGTGCCCAGAACCATTTAGGTGTCTCAGGGAGTGCAGGAGATTATCTGTTAGCCTCCTGACCCCTCCTCTGTTCAGGTGTGGGCCCTTTCCTTTAAACAGGTCTACACGTTGCCAAAACAAGTTGAAGTTATCAATAAAATGTAGTCCTCTTGTCTCGCAGGTCTTGGACAGCCATGTATTTAGTGCAAGCAGCCGACTGAATTTATTGATCCTTCTGTCTATGTTTGGGAGTGGTCCACTGATGAAGGATTGCACTTCCAGATTTTCAAGTTTATTTAAAAGCCTGGAGAAATCCTTTTTAAAACCTCTGATTCTCCCTTCCTGGTGTCAACTGCACCCACGTGTACTATCAGCTGTTTAATGCCTGTGTGTTTGGACAGGACTTGGGGGAGGAGAGCTGTTATATCAGTGACCATAGCACTTGGATAGCTGCATGTAACAAAACAACTATAGTTTATGTCCCTGACAGCACCGTCTCCCAACAACAGGATATCTCTGTCCTTCACTTTTGGAATAGATTCTCTGTCTCTGTTAGCCTGGTGCTTTTTCACAGATTTATTTCTCTCGTTTTCCATAGACAAAGTTTTATTTCCTCCATGTTTTACAGTTAAAGAAGAGTTTTCTGGTTCATTCATCAGTGATTCAAATCTGTTTTTTAGCTGGATGTCTGGTGATGCTACATGTGCTCTTGTGATGCCAGCATTCTTTTTTCTTATCCAGTGCTGCTTTGGCTGGGCACCAAGTTTATGCCAGGTGCCATCATTTTGTTTAAATCCCTTTGCTTTGTTCAGCTTTGGGAATGACACTGTATCTTCCAAGTTTAAATTCACAGTCTTACCACATTGTGTGATCGGGATTGTATCCTGAAGTCCTCTTTCAGATTCCAAAGCAAAAATTTTTGTTTGTAGCGCACTGATTTCAAAGATTCCAGATTCACAGATTCCAAAGCAAAAATCTTGTAGTCTTGTAGTGCACTGATTTCTTGTTGGTATTTCCAACAATTTTGGCAGAAAGAGTTTGCAGTAGTTGTTTTTATCCCAGGCATGTTGAAAAATAGATACTAAGACTCCAGTCGCTCAACAAGTCCAACGTGTTGTTTAAAAAGTAAAAAATAAGTAAGAACATAAACACATAAAAATCCAGTTAAAAGAAAGTAAAAGCAATGTAAAAGTTGATCCTAAATGTGGAGATAACTAAAGAGAAAAGTAAAGCTGGCAGGAGCTTCTTCAGAAGCAGGAAGTACAGTAACAGTGTGAGTGTGTAACATGAAGGGTTTTTATGATAAAAATGCAATACTCCTTGCAGTTTGGTACGGGCCCAGCAAGTACCCAGGGCCCAAAATTTGGTGCTACGCTGCCATCCAGGGTCACAGTCCTAGGAACTAATTATTTTTAATAAGTCTGAACTGAAGGATTAGAATTCTCTGTTTTTGAATATTGGAAAAAACACTAATGAAAATCTTTAACGTTTTATGGGGTTTTATTAAAGATTACACAAGTGGAGGAAATGACACAAAGGAATAATTATTGACAAATGAGGAGGATAATTAACACAAAACAACAATTGACAGTGAACAATGACATTTATTTATTAAACCTTTGGTCGAGTAAAAGTATTTTGACCATTGAATTATGTTATTTACTGCGAGTAATTAAGGAGTTTTAGAGGGTAGAAAGTGACGGTTAAATGGCTTAATTAAAGGACTATTAGCAACTATTTGAGTAGCGGATGGGGTAGAATTTCTGATGGGCCTACTCAGACAATGTACAGGGTTATAACGCCAAACATCAGTGTCACGTGTTCAACTCACTCTAGTCGTTCGGTGAACCAGCTTTCCGCAGGAAAGGTCCAAAGGAAGACTTTAGAACTTTCTCCGCGAGTCCCAGCTGATGGTTTCCAAGCGGCGAGATGGTGTCACGTGTACGCTGTTCCCAAAGGGGTTGCAGGTGGACCGTAGCAGGGAAGAGGTTGCGGTTAAATTCTTTAAAAACAGAAGGATCACTTAAAGACTAAAAAGTGATTTTGTGATTTCTAAGCTAAAATGTAGTAAAACTATCCTTTTCCGCCACCAAATAACAGAATTTTAGATACAAATGAACATAAAACCACATTGCTCTTATATTGTGGAAATTATGCACAATAAATGCATTATTAAGAATATTGTGGTAACATATTCATTTTACTTTTATTAACACAGCCAGCTGGAAGGGGTAATAAAGGAAGTCTTTCTATCTCGTTATTACTCAGGATCCTGTAAGGAACAGTATGAAGATCAACACATGTAATATTATAGACTTTAACATACACTTTTAATGGCATAAACACAAAATTGCCTTTGGAAGAGAAGTCCGTTTCCTTACTCTGTTTAACCAACAGAGAGCAGTGTTCGATCATTCTAGACGTCTCTCAGTTTGAGAGATGAAAGCATTCCTGTTGAGGCCTGGCGAGTTTTTCAATACACCAATCGTATATTAAGGGATTTAGGCCGTTAGACGGTGCCAGCAAGTCTGGTTTGTCGTGAGATAACACCTTGGGCCATCTTTGAAGTGGTGGAAAACAAAGCTGGTAATTAAATTCACTCCTGTTTCCTGTCAGTTAGTGAAAACACCGGAACACCTGGTACAGATTAGCAGAGATCTGCTAATCACACTTCTTTAGTTTAAACAAACAGTTCGTAAAGGTCTGTAAAGAGTCAAGAGCATGAATATTTTAATCCTTGACGGTTTTTTTCAATTCCTGGTACGAGAGAGAGGGTCACTACAGTAGCCTTGATGCTAGTCAAGACTTTTAGAGCTGGTCTGGGAGGGGGTGGAGGGGGTCTGATAGGGGTGCACTGGACACCTGTCAGGGGTCTCATTAGTACTGGCTGAGGTGGAGAAGTGGTGCTCCTTGGTGGTGATGTTTTTCGGGATGATGATAGAAACCGTGACCTGGCCAAGTTAGGTGTGAGGGGTATGATCTTAATTCCATTTTCCAAATTTTCTTTTCTTTTCAGGGTGCCCAGAACCATTTAGGTGTCTCAGGGAGTGCAGGAGATTATCCGTTAGTCTCCTGACCCTCCTCTGTTCAGGTGTGGGCCCTTTCCTTTAAACAGGTCTACACGTTGCCAAAACAGGTTAAAGTTATCAATAAAGTGTACTCCTCTTGTCTCGCAGGTCTTGGACAGACATGTATTTAGTGCAAGCAGCCGACTGAATTTATTGATCCTTCTGTCAATGTTTGGGAGTGGTCCACTGATGAAGGATTGCACTTCCAGATTTTCAATTTTATTTAAAAATCTGGAGAAATCCCTTTAAAACTTCTGATTTTAAAAAAACACGAAAACACTTGGGGAGGAGTGCTGTTATATCAGTTACCATGGCACTTGGATAGCTGCATGTATCAAAACTATAGTTTATGTTTCAGATAGCACCGTCTCCAAGCAGCAGGATATCTCTGTCCTTCACTTTTGGCATAGATTCTCTGTCTCTGTTTGTCTGGTGTTTTTCCACAGATTAATGTCTCCTGTTTTCCACAGATTAGGTTTTATTTACTCCATGTTTTTCAGTTACAGCAGAGTTTTCCGTTTCATTCACCTTTAGCTCAGTCAGTGGTTGGAATCTGTTTTTTAGCTGGATGTCTGGTGATGCTACATATGCTCTTGTGATGCCAGCATTCTTTTTTCTTATCCAGTGCTGCTTTGGCTGGGCACCAAGTTTATGCCAGGTGGCCTCATTTAGTTTAAATCCCTTTGCTTTGCTCAGTTTTGGAATGAGACTGTATCCTCCAAGTTTAGATTCACAGTCTTACCACATTGTGTGATCGAGATGGTCTCCTGAAGTCCTCTTTCAGATTCCAAAGCAAAAATCTTTGTTTGTAGCACACTGATTTCCTGTTGAAATTTCCAACAATTTTGGCAGAAAGAGTTTGTAGTAATTGTTTTTAATCCCAGACATGTTGAAGGCTGCAGTTGCTCAGCAGGTCCCACATGTTGTTTAAAAAGTAAAAATAAGTAAAAACATAAAAATCCATTTAAAAGAAAGTAAAAAGTATTGTAAAAAGTTGATCATAAAATTATTGGCTAAATGTGGAGATAACCAAGAAGAAAAGTAAAGCTGGCATGAGCAAGCAGAGGTGCAACTGCCCTCTTCAGAAGCAGGAAGATTTACCATTGTCTACATTTGTGCCATTTGTTTCATTCTTGAAAGAATTAAACCTGACCATTTTTCCAAATGATACTGCTGTCTCCATCGTCTCCTTCATTGATCTGAACTAAAACTTATTTTAAAAAGGAACACAGATTGCACAAAGCAATATTTCAGAGGTTTTACTTAGAAGATAAATTGCTGCAATTACTCAAATGCACAAAGAATAATGAAGTATAAATAAATGCTCCCAAGATTCTGATGGTCTCTCAGACAAACATTTCTGGCAAAACTGTATTATTTGAAACTCTAATGGAAACCCTAAGGAATTCAATATTACCACCAACAATGATACAAGGCCTAATTGTTTTAATTCCAAAAGCTGACAAAGATCCAAAATTATTGGACAATTGGAGACCCAGAACATTTCTCAATAATGAGTATAAGCTTAAACAGTCATTTAACTCCAACTGTCGTAGTTGATTACAATCCCAATATAAATTAAAGCCGCAAGCGGCGATCAAGGCCCTCGCCTCCCTTGCGACAGCGTGGACACATGTACTGGGAGGATTGCATTTCCTGCTTTAAAGCGTAAACTTCACGATAATGTCAAATAACCGGGCCTGTGCTGCTGCTTGAATCTTCTTCTGGCTGGAGCCTGCTTCATCACCTCGGGCCTGTGCTACTGCTGGGGCCTGATACACCACCTTGTATTTAGAGTTAAAGGTCTCCACATTCCCTGGTTTTCCTGGGATCTGTCTGAACTTTTGAAAATAAGAGTTTATGCTTGGGCTGAGGCGAGAAAACAAAGTACTGGCTGGAGATTTGCAATGTTAAAAAGTAAAAATGTAAATATTAGTTCTCTAAAATAACAAGTTTACCAGTTCCAAAAGATTCTGAGGAGTTTTCCAAAACTCTAGTCTTGGCTCTGGAGGAGCCTCCTCCAAAGGAAGCATCCTGGCATTTGGTAAATGGCATTTATTTCCCAAAGAAATGGCTGCCACTTCACAGGCTCATTACAACCACAGCCACAAATATATCAAAAAACAAACTGATAATTTGTATTGGCACTCGTGTCTAGATAATACTCACCAAATTTGGGGCCTTTTAGAATAAAACACATTGGGTTTAATCTTTTGACGCGAGGTGCGATTTAGGTGGTTGCGCGTTCCACCCCACATGTCAAACTTTCTGTTGAGTTTAGGGTGTGGCTGTCATAGACTTTTCTGTTTGCCCTGAGGTGTCCTATTGATGTACCAAGTTTCATTTTTCTACGTTGGAAAAAATAACTTTTACTTTCTATAGGCGAATGGATTTTCATTTTCCAAGGGTCGCCACTGACTCATTTCTTTTAATTATTTTTTCAAATACTTAAAATACATAATTTTTCGCCAGGCTTGAGTTTAGTGGCCAATAAAATTAACTTTGCGCAAAATTTACTGGGTCAAAATTAAGGATAATTTTGCAGAAAAATTAGCAGAAAAATAAAAATTAAATAAAAATATAAATTGTGCAAAAACAACAAGAAAAGGCATTGTCTATTTTGCACACAAGTGTTTAGCTCATTTTGCATAAGTTTGGTGTTTGTGGAATGAAGCAGCTATTTTCTGTCAATTTTTAAAAGTGAGGTGTATTCTAAGGCGGTTCACATCTTCAATTCAAAATGGCCGCCTTCTTGTGTGTGATAGGGTGTGGTCCCCATTGGCTTTTTGTTCATAAGCCCATGCTGGATGTGTGTACCAAGTTTCATTTGCCTAGGACAAACTAAAATTTTCCCTTCCCATTGACTTTTATATATATTTGCGCGTTGCTATGGCAACACATTTATAAATAGGGGTGGTTGTCATTAGCTTTTATGTTTGTCATGACATAAGTGATGTGTGTACCAGATTTTATGTCTCTATGACAAACTAAATTCTTGGGTTCCATTATAAATTTGTAGGGGGCGCTAGAGGGCCATTTCTAAAGCAAACCCTTTTATTTACATATCTTTGTGTTCAGGTCGTGAATGTGCACAAACGCCTTTTTGGGTCCAACTTGATCCGAGAAGGCGTTTGAGAGTTAACAGATAATTTATTACCACAAAAATGCCCGCCTCGTTACAGACTTCCCACACCCACACCCGATAAGATATCAAAAACAAAATGACAACTTTGGTTGGCACATGTGTCTAGATGATACTCACCAAATTTGGGGCCATTTAGATGAAAACACATTGGGTTTAATCTTTGACGCAGGGTGCGATTTAGTTGGGTGCACCTTTCACCCCACATGGCGGACTTCCTGTTCAGTTTAGGCTGTTGCTGTCATAGACTTTTCTGTTTGCTCTGAGGTGTCCTATAAATGTACCAAGTTTCATTTTTCTACGTTGGAAAAAATTACTTTCACTTTCCATAGGCCAAATGTATTTTCATTTTCCAGGGTCGCCATTGAGTCATTTCTTTTATTATTTTTTCAAATACTTAAGATACATCAATATTTTGCCAGGCTTAAGTTTAGTGGCCAATAAAATGTACTTTTGTGCACATTTACTGGGTCAAAATTAAGGATAATTTTGCAGAAAAATTTGCAGAAAATAAAAATTATATAAAAATATAATTTGAGCAAAAACAACAAGAAAAGGCATTGTCTATTTACCACACAAGTGTTTAGCTAAGTTTGGTGTTTGTGGAATGAAGCAGCTATTTTCTGTCAATTTTTAAAAGTGAGGTGTATTCTAAGGCGGTTCACATCTTTGTGTTCAGGTCGTGAATGTACACAAACGCCTTTTGGGTCCAACTTGATCCGAGAAGGCGTTTGAGAGTTAACGGATAATTAATTACCACAAAAATGGCCGCCTCGTTACAGGCTTGCCACACCCACACCCGATAAGATATCAAAAACAAAATGACAACTTTTGTTGGCACATGTGTCTAGATGATACTTACCAAAATTGGGGCCATTTAGACAAAAACACAATGAGTTGAGCGTAAGGGGTGCGATTTAGGTGGCGCGCCTTTCACCCCACATGGCAGACTTCCTGTTGAGTTTACGCTGTGGCTGTCATAGACTTTTCTGTTTGCCCTGAGGTGTCCTATGGATGTACCAAGTTTTGTATTTCTACATTGGAAAAAATGTACTTTCACTTTCCATAGGCCCAATGTATTTTGACTTTTCTAGGGTCGCCACTGAGTCATTTTTCATATTTTTTTCGGGACTCCAAATACATAAATTTTTCGACCTTGAACTTTGGCCCCAAAAATCATAATAATCCAAGCAAAAACAATAGGCCCTCCTGGCTATCACCGGCTCGGGCCTAATGATGATGGTTTCTTATTGTTTCTTGATTTTCAATAAGGTGGAATTGTTTTATCCATTTATTTTTAAATCATTGGGACTGTTTGGGTTCGGGAAGGAACTTCAAAAATGTAATTGAGTGTCTTCATCGGGAGACCAATAGCTGTATATCCTTATCTCCCTTGAGTCACAGTCAATAGAGGAATAAAGCAGGGTTGTCCTGTGTCCCCACTCCCATTTTTATGTCTGTGGAACCTTGAAAACGATTGAACCATTAAACATCATCTCAAAAAATAATAAAATGTTTGTAACTACTTACCTGAGTCCAGCGTTTGGGGTCCTTATCTGTGATTTGCAACAGTACAAACTAACCAGGATGGACCCAGCAAACTCAGACTCTCTGCTCTACTCCATTTCTAGTCAACTTATTGAGAAAGCTTGAATGGCCCACTTCATTCTATGATGGTGAATCTCACTTCTGCTCTCCTACAATGTTCTCAGCTGACCCTCCTGATCCCCCAGGTTTGGCCCTTCTCCTTCATTTCCAAGAAAGACCGTTCACTCTGACCCTGCATTGACTATAGAGGTTTGAATAACATCACAGTCAAAAATTTATATCCACTCTCATTAATCCATTATGTCTTTGAACTTTTTATTGCGCAACAATCTTCACCAAGGATTTGTGACGGCGACAAATGGAAGACTGCCTTTAACATGCTCCTTGGCCATTTTGAATACCTGGTCATGACGTTTGGAC
Organism: Neodontobutis hainanensis; assembly: GCA_024349245.1. Classification (NCBI taxonomy): domain Eukaryota; kingdom Metazoa; phylum Chordata; class Actinopteri; order Gobiiformes; family Odontobutidae; genus Neodontobutis; species Neodontobutis hainanensis. The sequence continues at coordinate 12,007 of JALDNG010003351.1, read as the reverse complement.
TAACTAACATTCCAGCAGTCTTCCACGCAATGGTCAGTAATGCCCTCTGGAATTTTCTGAATAGGTTCATCTTTGTGTACCTAGACAACATTCTGATATTCTCACACACTCCAGAAGACCACACCCTTTATGTTTGTTGGGTTCTGCAAAGACTGCTAGAGAACAGACTCTTTGTCAAGGCAGAAACTTCCTAGGTACATCATTGAACATGGGCAAGTAAGAACAGACCCTGAGAAGTTCCGAGCAGTGGCAGAGATGCCAGTATCTGACAACGTTAAGCAAATCCAACGCTTCCTGGGCTTTATCAATTTTTATTGCTTTTTCATTTGGGACTACAACCAGGTGGTTGCTCCTCTGACCCGGATCACTACTGATCACTAAATGGTAAATGGCATGCATTTATATAGCGCTTTCCTACACCCTTCTTGGGCACCCAAAGCGCTTTACATCGTGCTTCTACTCACCCCATTCACACACATCCACTCCTGGGACAGACAGAGAGGGGGGCTGCCACACAAATGGCACTCAACCTTCTCCTACCACCACCAAACACACCTCTACAGTCACACACACACACACACCAGTGCTACGGACACTGGGAGCAAGGTGGGTTAAGTGTCTTGCCCAAGGACACAACAACAGTATGAACTGTGGGGAGAATCGAACCTACTACCTTCCGGTTGAAGGACGGCCGCTCTACCACTGAGCCACTGCCGCCACAACTACTACTCATTGATTGTTTATATAGTAGATAAAATCCACCCATTGGTCCCCTATTTACTGATATTGTTGTTACATTTTATATCTGTCATTCAGCAATAAAATGGCCGTTACATTCGGGCTTTTTGGAGCCTGCCCTCTGGTGGACGGCGATATTTTGCTGTATTTTGGTGTATGGCGCGCCCTTACACAACGACCATTTAGCAGGTTCCATGGGAGACGCTTGCTACTACTCTATTGGAGATTGAAACGTTTGTCTGTGAAGCTGGCATTTAAAGATTGGAGACACTAGCTCGAGGGATCAACTCAACCATTTCTAGTCTGGACAGATATCATAAAAACCTGGCCTATAGCCAATCTGCCACACGTCTCAACTCACATCAGGCTCACTGAGTGCTCTTCTTTGGTCTCTTTAACATTACACAGACTAATCCTGGTTCCCGGAATATAATGCTCTCTCAACGGTTTTCTCTCAGAGTCTCCGGAGTCAGTGGACACCATTCTCCCCTCTTTGTGTGTGGTGTCATCTATTACTTGGTAGATTGAGTCAGTGGTCCGCAAGGCTCAGCAGCACCCAGAATGGTTCCATATAGCCCTCAATTTTTTGTCCGTTCTTCCAGATACCTCAGATAAAACGATTGTATTAACAATTTTGCAATGCCCTCTGTGCAAAGGTGAGCCCACTCAGTCAAACTGGCAAACAGAGCAAGCTAACCAAGACCTGGAGGCAGCCCTTTGTTGTGTGGCAGCTCTCAATGTATTATATTGTGAGATAAATATTTTTTTTTATAAAAATAAACAAAAGCTTCAAGATAAAACGGGTCAGAAAGATCACACCATCCTCAACTTGGAGCCACGCCCAAGCCCCTACCCTAACCCATGGGCCCAGAAGAAGACAGACACCACAGGAGCCACGCAGGCCCAGAAGCAGCAGAATATCTCCAAGACAATGCCGTACAGGATGAGTACAGAATGCAAATGAAGCTTGATTCAAATCTGGAAATGCAGAGTACACCACTTCTACTCACACAAACCAAACACAACGCAGAGAACACCTGTTTGTTTGTTTCATTTTCAGACACAATCTTAGTTTTGGGGTGGGAATACCATCTCTGAACCAAGCGTCTCAGATGGAACCTCCTAACGGTCCCTGCGTAAGGGCGCCGCCATACGTCAAAATACCTCGAAATACGGCAATATACCGCCGTCCACCAGAGGGCAGGCTCCAAAGCGGAAATATAAGGAGAAACCCAATGGCGACTTTACGGGTGTAAAAACATGTTTACAGCCTGGTACAAAAGATGGCACCTGTCTCTAGAGCTAAGTTTTTACCATGTGAGGGGGAATTTTTATTATTACGTCCGTTTATGCTATCTGAAAAGTTTAGTTTTGTGCATAATTGTGGGTGTGGTTATCTTGACTCGCATGTGTCAATCACCGAGCCTCGCGCCGTCGTGTGGCTAGCTGGCTAACAAGTGGCTAGTTAGCTCCTCCGTGATACTTGCTGGCTTGGCGCATGTTAGGATCAGTGTGTCAGGCTTCTTTACCGTCGGCTGTTCTCTGAGTATTTAAGAAGAAAGTTGTGTAAATGGCTTGCTGTGCTGTTGGCTGTACGAACAGACCCCCCAAGAAGTGTGGTCTTCAGTTTTTCGGTGAGTAATACTATTTTCTTGGTTTTATGGATGGTTTTGAGGGCTCTTACACGGCTAAATATATAGCATTACTTAGCTATTTAGCCGAGCTAACAACTTTAACCCATCAAAATTACATCCAGTACGGTAATTTAGAATTAGATGTTAATTATAATACAATTAAGGTAGAATTTTAAATTTATTATTACTGGCTTTGCTTTATGCTTTAAAAAAAGATCCAGATATACAATATATCAAGGCTCAAAAACACTATTTGCATTACGAACATGGTTATTAAACAAGTTTAACAGCAAAACAATATATTTATTCATTTCAGCTGTAATATTTTTTTAAGTGATCAGATTAAGCATGTTATGGCTTTGACATATAACGGGCAAATGAGCGCAACTTGATATAACTGTATTATTCACCAGGTGCTCTACACAATGACTGTAGAAAATACGCTCCGGTAGGCTACCGTCAATGCTCTGAAGCACACCGCTAATGACTTTTGAAAATAACGTGCTATCATTATGTGTTAAGATAATGTAAGATTATCTCGCAAAAAAAAAGTAATTCACTTTTTCTATGAAATCGTTATTGCACATAAGATTGCACTAGCGTTATGTGTATTAGCTCCGTTTGGGACGTGTAGAAGGTGTCTCTGTTGCTCTTATATTTAACTGCCTTCAGAGTGTTTTATAAAGTATGACAACTGTACCTAGAACCTAGCCTGGCTCCGCCCTCCTACGTACTTCCGCTCAATTTCATTTCGCTTTAGTACTTAGTCTGGGATCGCTGTATATTCTTAGGTTTCCAGAAATCAATTTTTTGTAGGACCAATCAGCGAACAGAGGGAGTGACTTGTTGTTTCCGGTCGGTTTCGGCTCATGACATACGTCACAGCCACACGTTAGCGATTGGCTATGGCAGATCCTGAGTGACTCTGGGCAGATCCAATAGTTTTAAACTTCAACAGAGTTCCCGCATTCAAGGAAGTAAACGCTTGTCAATGGAGCGAGGCCAGACTCTCTGTACAAATGAAATGTACGAGAGTCTGGTAGAACCAGGCTACCTAGAACCTAGTGCTGTTCAATACATCTAAGGTATAAACTACTATTTTAATATTTATAAATCTGAAATAGAAATTATTACAAGCTTATGACCATGATCTTATGTGAAGCCTGTTGTTATCTACCCTAACCCTGCCATGCAATTGTTATTGTAACACTATATGTACTGTACTAGTTTGGTAACCTTTTAAGGTTATAATAGCACCTAATGTGTTTCTGTATGTTTTAAGTTTTCCTCTAGGTGATCCAGACAGACTGGACCAGTGGGTGTTGAAGATGAGGAGACAGAACTGGACTCCTACCTCTTCCAGGCGGTTGTGCAGTCAACACTTTGAGAGGGATAGCTTCTGCATTGATTTGAGGGTACCTAAAACTTTGTGTCATCTTTATTACAAGGACAGTACATACTGACCAACAGCACAACTGTATAATATGCCAGAGTAACATTAGTCCACATGGGTTATTGTAGAACTGCACAGTGAGTCACAAGCAATCAGCAGCTTTATCAGAAACATCATTAATAACACGCAGGCCATTAGGAGCACAAATAAAACACACTGTCAATATTAAAAAGGACAAATAGACAACATGCATTAATAATAATTCTATTATATTTTATTTATAATGCGCTTTCCTGGACACTCGATGTCGCCTTATACCAATAGTAAAAACACAATAGCACATTATTATTATTATTATTATTACATCAATTTTATATAGTGCTTTTCTGGGGACGCAAAGGCGCTTTACATATCAATTACACATAATTCAAATACTCAAGGACAACAATTAAAAGCAACAAATACAAACTTATTTGTTGATGACAGAACAGTGCAGTTATGGTGGGAGTGAGTAGGCCAGTCTGAATAGATGTGTTTTGAATTAGTCATTAGTTACACTACAGACATCTTATTAAGCAAAGAGAAACAGAAGTTGTTAAAACATCAGGGCACAGAGGGTTATAATACTGACAAGTTTGAACTGAATAGACACATTTTTAAAAGAGACTAAAATAATCCACTTAAATTAATGTGTTAACTAGTTTTGTTTGTTTGTTTGTTTAAGTTTTCCTCTAGGTGATCTAGACAGACTGGACCAGTGGGTGTTGAAGATGAGGAGACAGAACTGGACTCCTACCTCTTCCAGTTGGTCATGCAGTCAACACTTTGAGAGGGATAGCTTCTGCACTGATTTGAGGGTACCCAAAACTTTATGTGTCATCTTTATTACAAGGACAGTACATACTGACTAACAGTACAACTGTGTAATATGCCAGAGTAACATTAGTCCACATGGGTTATTGTAGAACTGTAGTTGTAGGTGTAGTAGAATTGTAGTCACAAGCGAGCAGCATCTTTATCAGAAACATCATTAATAACAATATTAAAAAGGACAAATAGAAATCATGCATCAGATGCATTACACTACAGACATCTTATTAAACAAAGAGAAACAGAAGTTATAATACTGACAAGTCTGATCTGAAGAGACACATTTTTAAAAGAGAGTAAAATAATCCACTTAAATTAATTTCGCTGATGGTATTTGGAATAATGTTTAATTGTTTAGAAGCTCGAACAGAAAAGGCAGACTGACTGAAAGCTGTTTTTCTAATCTTTTAGTTAACCAATTTGTTAGTATTTTTCTATTGAGATGCACTCTTTATACTTCCTGCAAGGGACGGCCATAGATTACTATCACTTTTGTGGTGTCAAGTTGACTGTGGACACAACATGTTGACTGACATTGTGTTAACATCGTGTTGTGTACCAGTCGTGGTGTGTGGGCTTTCAACCAAGACAGCCCAACTTGAATTAGTTTTGTGTGATTTTTATTTGAGTTTTTCTGACTTTCCACAGGGTCCCGTCCTGCAGCAGTCAATTTTAAACTCCTCATCCCATCCTTGCTATTTCCACCTTCACCCTTGACACTGGACAAAATGCTCAGGTCATTCCCGGCACAGTGAATCAGGAGGACCTCCGGCACTGATCTTCTTTGCAACGTGTCCTCAAAAGGACAGGAGCCCACTCCAACGAAGGCCACCCCAGCCAAACCAGCAAACCCGGGCATGTGGATGGCTGAGGTGGCTAAGTGTTGTATCTGCAGCTCTCTGGGCTCCACGCCGGACATGGCTGTCACCAATGATCCACACAGTTTCTAGATGTGAAAAGAATGCATAAATTAATGTGAAAAAGTTACAATTGAGTCGTTCAAAAAATAATAATTAAAAAAAGGTTAAATATGCAGCCATAATTGGACTTACTTGTCTGTGCAGCATGTTCTTGGGAGTTCTGCTTTCCAGGTGAAGAAGGCAGAAGGAGGGGAGCAGAGGCAGGTCCATCTTGAAAACTACAAGAGAGTTATGCATAACGTGGCTGTAACTAAGTAAAATATAGTCTCCCAAGTAACATGTAACTGCACTTACTTGTCTGGGCAGTGGGTTCTTGGGAGTGTGCAATGTGAGAAGTGATGTTTTACATCTTTTTAACTACAATAGAAAAAGTTACATTAGTATGCTATATTATAGCTTATAAAATATTAACTATATAACATATTATAGAGAGAAACATAGTGTGTTCATGAATCTAAAATCATTTTATTTAAATTTAGAAGTATTTATAATATTATGGCTTTAATTGCATAATCTACAGGTTCTTTCTGTACATTTAATAAATGTTTTAACTCTATTTAGAAAAAGTATGTGACAGATAACAATATTTCAATATTATAGCTTAATCCCCAAAACATGCACAAAAAACAGAAGTAAGAATAAACGTATTTATACGTTTGAAGTCTTTGCTTTCTTTAGTGGTCTTACAAGTAAAACGTCTAATAAAATTATCATAAAGAATAAAAAGTTTTTAACAGCCATTAGAGTTAATTTCAAATTAGTTGATAAATGCAGTCAAAGTCATGAAGTCCACTTACTATCGACGCAGTCCAACGATGGCAACAAGAGGGGCGGAAAATCCCACTGTGAAAAAAAATGTAGCTGGAACAGGAGAGCTCCACTTGCGTTAGCCTGGTGTTGGCAACAGGTTAGCATTAGCCTTAGCCTCGGCTACCGCGGAGTGGGCGTAATTACCCACGCACGCGCTTGCGATGCAACACTCCCTTTGCCCATTTTAGTAACATCCTCTGACGAAGGAGTCTGAAATGTCCGGATGTAATCGCCATTTTTGCCCATGAATTAGAGTCATATCAGTAAATAGGGGACCAATGGGCAGATTACATCCATTTTTATTTACTATCTATGCTCTGAACACACAACACATGGAGCCCTGAAGCAGATGGGCTGCAGCAGCAGAAGACCACAGCTCTTGTCAGCTAAGAATAGGAAACAGAGGCTCCCATTCACACACGCTCACCTAAATTGGACAATAGAGGTTAAAAAAACGTTGCCTGGTTTGATGAGGCTCAATTTCTGCTACATTCAGATGGTAGGGTATAGAACATGAAAGCATGGATCCATCCTGCCTTGTCTCAATGGTTCAGGTTAATGCTGGTGGTGTAATGGTGTGGGGTAAATTTTCTTGGCACTCTTTGGGCCCCTTACTATCAATTGAGCATTGTTTAAATACCAGAGCCTACCCTACCCTTTAGGACTACAGTGTAGTCTTCTGACGGCTACTTCCAGCGGGATAATGCACCATGTCACAAAGCTCAGATCTTCCCTTTTTTTCAAGATCGTTTCTTGAACATGACAATGAGTTCACTGCACTAAAATGGCCCCCACAGTCACCAGATCTCATCAATAGAATGTATATCTATGATCAGGCAGTGAGATAGTAATTCTATGACATTTGATGATATATATATATATATATATATATATATATATATATATATATATATATCATCAGTAACAGAAGTGTTCTTACCACATCTCTGTTCTATTCAGAGTTTTTAGAATATCCATCTAAAAGGCAATTTAATACATTTTTCTATTGCACGAGGGTGGCAGAGATGTGAGCTGAAATTGCAACAATGATCCCTAATGTAAGGTAAGCTAAATCGCTAAGGCAACCAGAAACCTTTTAGAGATTTTCCTTTGAGCATGATCTATAGATACCATATCAGTAACTGCTGCTGTCTGCTCAAATTTAATTGGTAGTTAATGTAAAATTATTTTCCAATTACATCTGTCCTATGGCTGTAATGCAAATACTGTGTTTTTCTTTTAGGGTGATCAAGCTAAAACCTTAAAACTCACTTTTATAGATCCATAAACTCAAATATGAGGTTTTCACTGTGCTCCTGATCTTTAATTTTGAAGGATTTGTTAGTCATTTGGTCATAATTCTGTTAGAAATATGTAATTGGTATTATTATGAATTTGCTGTAGAGTAATTTACTGTGGCTCAAGCAGGCTTCAAGTAATAGTCAACTCTACATTATTGTACAGCTCAATATCTGTCACAATAGCCTATGTAGATTTTAGAGCACGTCAGAGCGTCTGCAGTAATGACACTCACCCGTTGTCAGACTACTGATAAATAAAAAATAAAAATAAATAAAAAACATAGTAATGTTTAGGGGCCTTTTCGGTGGTTCACCTCATACTCGGGCAACCTGGGTTGCAAATGGTGTTGCAGTATTGACAGTTTAGGGTGAGTTTTAGGTTTGACAGTTTGCTGTAAACAACATAGTGTTGCTCTGACTCAATAAAGTGACCTGGTGTCTGCTGATCACTGGCAGATAGCTCCTGCATCAGCTCAGGTTTCAAAGACTTTGACTTTGAACTCCAACGCTGTGGATATTGGATTGACACAAGTAGTCATGAGGTAATAAACATGTCACTAAATAGTGATTCTTTTCTGCTGTGTATTCATTCTATTAGTAGTTGGTAATCATTTAAAATCTGCTGGAAAGATCCTAATCACTATTATGTCAATATTGAGATTACAATTATTTTACATGATTACTCATTGAGTCATTTAAAATATGTTGGATTTATTGAACAAAACTGTGAAATCTCCATAAAATAAATAATATAATCAATAAACTAAAAATGCTAAATAGCTTAAAAAATATACAGAAACAATAATTAAGATAAATAAGGTCAATATTGTAGTGCACTTCCACAGTCCTGTGGAAAACAAGTGTGTCTGTGCAGTGCAGACACTTGTCATGTTGTGTTCTATAATGTGTTCAGGTCAAAATAACAAGCACAACAGAATGTGACTAAATAATAGTTTTTCTTGATTACATAGGTTTGTGATTATTGGGAGCCAAAATTTTAAATTAAACTTAGATTAATTGCACAGATTAATTGTAACAATTAAAAAGAGCAATCAGTACATTCATAATCAAGTACACTTTGCCTTTGTTTTGTACTTCTTCCACTCTTTCAAAAAAAGAAAAAAACAACCATTCAACTGGACAGTTGCTGCGGTGAGCACTGCCCTCTATTGGTCATCTCTGTGAATAACAGTTTTCATAACTGATTTAATGAGCTGCATAACAACAGGTCTTGTGTCATTTCATCCTTGTGTTTGTGTCTTATTAATTTGAAGTGGGACTGTAACATATATTTATGCTTCATTGAGGCACTGTTGTATCTTTAGATGACAGTTTGTTTAGATCAAACAAACAGAACACAATGTCCTCATACATTCAGAAGCGATGAGGACGTGTGTGCTTGATATGTCCCTGTTTTGAATGCAAGATCCAGAGCAATAAAGCTTTACTCAACCATTAAAGTCTGTTGAAACACATTAGTGAAGTAGGCCGAGGTGGGCCTTAACAAATATTGAGCTGACATGTCTCCTAAATTATTAGTTTATAATGATTACTCATTAGTTAATGAAGCTATGAATGTATGGAGTTTTTTTGAATGGTGTATTTTTTTGTATGTTTTTTCTCAATGGTTAAAGGGGTAGGCAAAATAAATATATATATATATATATATATATATATATATATATATATGTTTCGACTTCAACCTAAACCCTTTAAGTCAATTTAAGTTTTGTTTAAAAATTAAATATTGTATTCTTCCTATGCAATAAACTTCTCTACCTGTTATTATTGTAATGTCTCTTAATCATTAGGAGACAACCAGGCAAGGTAAAGTAGATACAATGATAAACTGTTGTTTTGTCAATAAGAAAGCCAAATGGTACTGCGTCACAACAATCGATTATTAATATATATGTAAATATGCTAAAACACAGTTCCCAAGAACACTGTTCTTTTTTGACGGTGACTAACTTTCAAATTCAGACTTTATTCAAAATGTCCACCGCACAAACAAGTAATAAAAATACTGTTTTTTAACTGTTTCCTTATTATGATTATTTGAGAAGACCTTGTAAATGAGTTTTTAGGTGACTTATTGATGGTTGATTATTAGGTGAGTTATTGATTATGTTATGCAGTTTTATTGTTAATGTGCAAATATACAATGGAAATAGTTGTCGATGTGATGTAAGCTCTAATCATGAGCTGCTATTTAAAGAGACATATTTTGGGATATTGACATTTCAGATTATTGTGAGAAGAAAGCCAGTGTTGTATCCTACCAGATGTTTGTTGTCTGTGGTTTATTAATAAATGTGTTTGATGTAAGTGATAAAGAAACATGGAAAAGAATGTGTGATATGATTAATATCTATTAATCTTCAGAGAATCTGAAGACATCTCTGTCAAAGGGAGACGGTCGAAGGTCAGTATTGGAGGCCCATGATCTTTGGGCTCAAGCAGGACCCCTTCCACTTGAGTCTGCACAGTGTCGTCCACAAAAGACAGTGAGAGCTGTATCAAGCAGATGAAGCCTTGTGGGAACACCACTGTCCTCTCTGGAAAAAATTTAATTTAAGATGGACTTAAGATGGATTTAAGATGGCAAAATGAAAACTGTAAAAAAGAGCAAAATGAGGATGCAAACAGGAGAACTGAATCCCAGCCATAGAAATGTTTCGCCTCTAGGGGGAGCACTTGTTCTGTGTTTCACCCCATTCCCCAGTTTGTAGCATCAGCATCACAGACATGAACACCAGTACAGTACATTACATTAGATTAGAGGTCTGAAAAAAAAAGTAATGTAATTTTGAACACATATATACTCTATACCTCTCCCTGTGTCTGAATATTCTTCACAAAACCCAACAGAATATACATTAACACCTCCCGGTCTAATCTTCTGGTGCTTCTGTTCTATATCATATTTCTGTCAGGGTGCTTTATTGTGAATGGTCTGGTACGAGGGTGTATATGCAGGAGGTCTGGACTTAGACCTGCAGCAGATGTTGGTGTAGTGTGGCAGGAAGATTAACAGCAGATAAAATCCAGGGCTCCCATGAATATTTCATAGAGATGCCTGCAGAAGAAGAGGGTGAAGGCAGTCTGAGGGAAGAAACAGCACAATGAGAAGAATTCAGCCCATATCTGTGTGCTCTATAAGACAGGGCAGTAGTCACATAGATAGTAACATTAAACCAGTCATGATAGGAGCATTACACACTAATTGCCTATTAGTGATTAAACATTGTAATAATTATTACATTGCCACAGAATGGTTTCACTACTTTTACTGGTGCATTGTGGAAAACCTTTAAGGCATTCAGTCACTAGAGGTTTGGACACCACTACAGTCCAGGTCAATATTTACACCTGGGTTAACAATATGATGCAGTTTGTATAGATCATGACAATTTTAAGACCAATCAACTTTACAGAAAGGTGGTTGTCGAAGCAGCAATACTAATAAATAATATGAAGAAAGACATGTTAGCTAAACTGACTTGTTGATGTTGGTTACCACAACCTACTTTTTCACTCCTACTGCACTCCTCTACAAATATGTGCATTTTAAAAATATATATTTTTAATTTGACAGACAACAGTGAAATGACAGTTTGACATGAAGGGAATCAAAAAATAGTACTCCATTGACTGGATTTTTTTAATTTTGGGGATCCATGAGGCCTCCCGAAATAATCATAACAATATACCCTCTATCAGGGCAAAAATGTCTTTCTTCCAACTCTAGACAATGTTTTTGGCTCAAATTTGTCCCAGATATGATTAGTTAATCAGTGTTTGAACAGCACACATAAAATTAGAATCAGGCCACCTTCGGATTATTTGCAGTGACCTTATTGTGAATAGAAAGAATATGACTTAAATGCCACTTTTAAATGACAATGGATGCTACAGGACCACAAAGAACGATGAGCAGTGAGTTGTAAGTATTAAGTCTGGACTTAGTTTTTTTTTTTTTTTTCTACAGCTTCCATTCCTTAAAAAGTAAGTAAAACAAATTAAATAAATGTTTTTAACTCTTACAAACAGTCATCAAAGCAACAAACATATCCAAATGATAAGACTATGTACTGCTCTGCCACATGCAAAATGGAATCTGCATGTTAGCATATAAATAATACTAATAAACGTGGTCACTTTAGGAGCAAATGACAAATGCATATTTTCATGTTTCAAATAATCATTTGTAATCAGAGAAATGTGGACATAAAAAGGTTTGATAAAAAAATGTGTGTGTTTTTTTATTGTGGACTTGCAGCATATTACCACCGACTGCACATTTGCTGTATATAAACATTGTGTAGTGTACTGCAGTCT